>JAVJIF010024770.1:0-57193 GCA_038442645.1 Agave tequilana | reverse complement strand
TGTTGGATACCACAAGGACTGATGTAAATATTAGACTATTCCAATTGTGAATGAGTTCCCTGATGTGTTCCCGGAAGACTTAGCAGGCCTGCCCCCGGATCGGAAGGTAGAGTTTACCATAGATGTAATACCCGGTACTGCCCCAATTTCTAAGGCACCGTACCGTATGGCCCCTGCAGAAATGAAAGAACTTAAAACTCAATTGCAGGACTTATTAGACAAAGGGTTCATTCGGCCAAGTGTATCTCCCTGGGGAGCACCTGTACTATTTGTAAAGAAGAAGGATGGGAGTATGAGACTATGTGTTGACTACCGGGAATTGAATAAGGCAACTATCAAGAATAAGTACCCTCTTCCCCCGAATTGATGACTTATTTGATCAATTACAAGGGTCTTGTATATTTTCTAAGATAGATCTTAGATCGGGGTATCACCAGTTGAAGATCAAACCTGAAGATGTGCCTAAATCAGCTTTCCGGACAAGATATGGACACTTTGAATTTCTAGTCATGCCTTTTGGACTCACTAATGCCCCGGCAGCATTTATGGACTTAATGAATCGGATTTTCATCAATATCTAGACCAGTTTGTAGTAGTATTCATTGATGATATTCTGGTCTATTCAAAGAATACGGAAGATCATGAGAAACATCTTAATATTGTTCTTCAAATCTTGAGAGAGAAGCAACTCTATGCAAAATTGAAGAATGTGAATTTTGGCTAGAACAAGTAGGGTTTCTTGGCCATATTATATCTAAAGAAGGAATATCAGTAGACCCGGTAAAGATTGAGGCAATCCGAGACTGGCCTAGACCCTACTGTTACTGAAGTCCGAAGTTTCTTGGGATTAGCTGGGTACTACAGAAGATTTGTAGAAGGATTTTCTCTGATTGTAGCACCAATGACTCAATTAACTAGAAAGAATAAGAAGTTTGCATGGGAGAAGATCAAGATAGGAGCTTCCTGGAGATTAAAGCTAGACTGACATCTGCCCCTGTCTTAACTGTACCTTCAGGAACTGAAGGATTTGTCATCTTTAGTGATGCATCAAAACTGGGTTTGGGATGTGTGTTAATGCAACATGAAAAAGTTATTGCCTATGTATCCCGACAATTGAAGACCCATGAAAGAAATTACCCCACTCATGATTTGGAATTAGCCGCTGTAATCTTTGCTTTAAAGATCTGGCGACATTATTTGTATGGAGTGTCTTGTGAAGTTTTTACTGATCATAAGAGCTTAAAATACATCTTCACACAAAGGAACTGAACATGAGACAGAGGAGGTGGTTAGAACTAATGAAGGATTATGATATTACTATTCAATACCACCTGGAAAGGCCAATGTAGTGGCTGATGCTTTGAGCCGGAAATCAGGAGGGGCCCTGGCCGCCTTGATGACTCGTCAAGCAAGAATATTAAGAGATCTAGAAGAAATGCAAATAGAAGTGCGAGTCATTGATTCTTCAAATTCTGAGTCATCAACTAAATCAAGTGAGTATCCAAATTAATCTATACGACAAGATAAAGAGGCCCAACAAGGAGATGCTCAAATAAAGAAGATGATGAAGAAAGTGCAAGAAGGAGAACTTAAGGAGTTTCAAATAGAAGGAGATGTACTAAGGTTTGGACGCAGATTATGTGTGCCAGATGTAGCAGAGATCAAAGAAGAAATAATGAAGGAGGCTCATAGTACACCTTATACAGCTCATCCCGGGAGCACAAAAATGTACCAAGATCTACGACATAACTTCTGGTGGAAGGAATGAAGGTAGACATTTCAAATTTTGTCCACAAATGTTTGGTCTGTCAACAAGTAAAGGCGGAACATAAGAAGCCCCCAGGTTTATTAGTGCCTCTATCTATTCCCGAATGGAAGTGGAGTCAAATTGCTATGGACTTTGTCACTGGACTTCCTCGGACATCCCAAGGAATGGATACAGTCTGGGTAGTGGTAGACAGACTCACCAAATCTGTCCATTTTCTGCCTATCCGGATCAGTTATTCAATGGAAAGACTGGCTCAGGCATATGTCCGAGAGATAGTTAGATTGCATGGAGTACCTGAATCCATCGTATCAGATCGGGACCCAAGATTTCAATCCAGATTTTGGAGGAGTTTGTCCAGAGCTATGGGCACTAAATTGCAACTCAGTACAGCAGCCCACCCCCACAGATGGACAGTCAGAAAGGACCATTCAAATATTGGAAGACATGTTGAGAACCTGTGTACTAGATTTTGGGGGAAGTTGGGATAACTATTTACCCTTAGTGGAGTTTGCTTATAATAATAGTTATCAGTCCACTATTGGTATGCCTCCATTTGAAGCATTATATGGGAGGAGGTGTAGATCACCAATCTTTGGGAGGAAGTTGGGGATAGAAGACTATTCGGACCTGATGTAATTCAAGAGACTACTGAGAAGATCAAGCTAATCAGGGAAAGGATGAAAGCAGCCCAGAGCAGACAGAAAGCTTATGCGGACAATCGTCGCAGACCACTGGAGTTTGAAGTAGGAGATCGTATTTTTCTGAAGGTATCTCCAATGAAGGGAGTGAGACGCACCGGCAGTAAGAACAAATTAGCTCCTAGATATGTAGGTCCGTTTGAGATACTGGATAAAATTGGACCAGTTGCTTACCGCTTGGCCTACCCCCTGCCTTAGAACGGATACACAATGTATTTCATGTATCTCAGCTGAGGAAGTATGTGCCCGACCCTGATCATGTCATCTCCGATGAACCCCTGCATATACTAGAAGATATGTCTTACGCGGAAGAACCAGTACAAATTCTTGATCGCAAAGAAAAGCAATTGAGAAGCAAAATATTTCCTTGGTCAAGGTTTTATGGAGAAATCAAAACATAGAGGAAGCCACTTGGGAGCTGGAGGAGGAGATGAGAAAGGCCATCCACATTTGTTTCAAGGTACGTTAAGTTTCGAGGACGAAACTTCCATAAGGAGGGTTAGATGTAACACTTGCTTTAATTAAAGCATTCCTTGTCCTAAATAATCATTAGGGCAATGGGATTAATATGTATGCATGATATCTTAGTTAGCCATATGCATTATACGGGTATTATACGGATACGTATATACAAGTGTATACGTAAGTATTTATACGTATAAGAATTATGCCCCAAAGTCAACATTACCACTATTTCTCCCATGCTTGTACTCCATGGAGAGGGGAGAGGCATGGAGTTGATTATGGAGTGAATAAACTTGATGGGATGTTTAAGGGACACTTGGCACATTATTATGGGAGGATAAAAGACTATAAATAGAAGGGATGAAGAGGATTAAACATTTTTGATCAACAAACTCTCTCCCTCTTCACATCTCTCTCTCTCTCTCCTTTCACAACAACAACAACTGCAGCAACAACAACAACTGCAGCAACACAACAACAACTGCAGCAACAACAACAACTGCAGCAACAACAACAGCAGCAACAGCAGCAAGTTAAACAGCAACAACAACAAAAACAGGCCATACTACTTCAAGTGTGAGTAGAACATGCTAATCTTAACAACATGATGAGTAGAAATAAGTAGGAAATGAAATAAGTGTAAGAGATATACAAGTATTTGACCCCATGTATGTTTTGGGTTCATGTGTTTCAATTCCGCAAGTATTATTACTCATGTTGTTTATGAATCCATGATTTTATTACATGTCTTGCATATTAATATTATATGATGGCATGAATGCATCGGAGGAAGGGACCGGGTGGAACCGGAGGCGTAGAAGGGAGATTATATATATATTTTGTGTGTAACGGAGGAAGGGACCGGTTGAACCGGAGGCGTAGAAGGGGAGATTTTACGGAGGAAGGGACCGGGTTGAACCGGAGGCGTAGAAGGGGAGATTATGTGTATGTACATGGTTATCACTATGATATAAGTCCTATGTTATATTCATGCTTAAACCCTTAACATCAAATCTGGAATAACTTCTTAACAGGCCATTTCTAGGTATGTTAGTCGACTAAGTCCGAATTAGTCGACTATAGGTGTGATACTTTAGGCAGATACTGCTGATATAGCAGGATTAGTCGACTACAAACAGACTGTAGTCGACTAATCCCAGATACAGAGAGTAAACAGAAAGTTGACAATCCGTTTTTGACAGTTTTAGTCGACTTGAGTCAACTACTAGTCGACTAATATTGTGGATTAGTCGACTACATAGGGAGGGTAGTCGACTATAGGTGGACATCCAGAGAGTAACAAATTTCTGATCCAGAGTTAGTCGACTATACCAAGGAGGGTAGTCGACTACATAAATTCTTGGCTGCTAGTAAAGTAGCAGTGCGTGTGAAGCAGAGTTAGTCGACTATAGCTTCATATTAGTCGACTTACAGTGAGTATTAGTCGACTGTAGAGTGGCCTAGTCGACTAATAAGGCATTGTTACTGTGTTTTGTTTTGGCTCATGGCTAATTACAAGATCCTATAAAAAATAGTATATCGATCACATGTCAATCAGATAATTTAGCCATGTATACCTACTTGATAGGCATGTTTAGTTATTGTTTTACTCACTGAGCCGTCAAGCTCACTCTATTCTAACTCCTCCACCTACAGTTTGAACAAGGGCAAGGGACCCGCTTAAGGGCAGTTGTGCGGGACAAGCGCCACCAGAACCACTGTTTAGAAGTTACTTTTGTTGTGTATATAACTTTGTATTACATGCGTACTTTAGTAAGTGTTACTCTTGACTTGTAATTCTATTAGGACCTAGTGTTAGATCCTTACATGTATGTACATATTTTGACACGATAAATGTAGACTGTGTTTTTATGGATTAGTGAACTACATGTGTTAGTATGATATGTCTCGAGTTGTTCATACATGTTATCTTTAGTGGAATTTTTGATGTATTGTAGAGTTTTGATGATTATGTTGGAAGTATTGTACCTTGATGGGTCCCCGCTTGGATTATACGAGATAAGTATGGTTAAATGGAAAATTTTTAACTGGGACCGTTACAGTTAGACTCATCATGTTTTAAAATCTAATTTGGTTTAGGCCTAATTAAGTCAATTGGATATTTGCACCCGCCTATGTTGTTTAACCCAATAAAGAATTGATCAAGCCTAAATGGTTTGGGTCTAGAACTTTTCAATTACACTTAGCCGTGAACGTATTTAATTAAATGTGAGACTCATCTACACGTGTGGAACTCAAGTTATCAATCAAGGGCCTACACCTATGATAAGTTGAACTAGGATTCCTTGATGTTATTATGGGTAGGATTCTCTCTCCACCACAATGACATAAATCTCTCTCTGGAGGCCTCTCATCTCCTCAAGGGATCAAGAAGAGAACTTTGTGGCTGGAGAGAAGAATCCCTTCCCTCAACTCCGACGTCCTCGAGATCGTGCAACCTTTGGCATCCCTTTCGTGATGGAATCAGGTATACCTAAAACCCTTCTTCTCTTTATCTTGATAAAGAGGCTATTTCATGTATGAGATCTTATTTGGACAATTATTAGATTTAACATACAAACCACTTCGCTTTATAGACCGAAAGAGAGAGCAAATGTGAAGCGTCGACATCTATCAATTAATTCTAGATCCAAGTTGTTTAGAGTTTCTGACTGCTTCTCTACGAGCATAAATAGAAAACCAGTGCTCTTATGAGGGTTGGGTGCTCTCCATTAACTATGTTAAACTTGGTGGGTCGACCCATATGGCCGAGCCCAAGTTCAATCCTGTTATGGACTAGGTCTAGTCTTGTTCATTATTCAACTAGAACTAGCACCCACTGAAGTTTGTTGGATTCCAATCTGAAGGTTGGGATTAAACTAGGGTTTATGGGAATCCTCTTGAGAAGATCCTGGCCTCCATCTATATAATGAGATGAGGTTCTCCTTCTTCCCTACCCACTTGCACATGCAACTTATCACAAACTTGTCTTCTAGTCTCTCACTTCTCTGCCAATTCATTGGCTCGTTCTGCGTGGTTCGTGGATAGTGACGAGTATCGCTCACGTGGGATTCACCGTAGCATAGTCCACCAACAAGAGGAGGTTCTTTCGGGAGATAACCCTAGCAAAGATCAAGGTACGCTTCCGGATATTAATTCCATATTATAGATTACAAAATGAAACTATATGAAATTTGTTCAAACTAAAAGAGGAGAAGAAGAGGAGAAAAAAGTGGGGGAAATGAAATAACAAGTGAGGGCCACTAGTAACTTTTAATGGGGGAAACTTTCAAAGAGTAACAAGTTCTTCAATGATCATTTACATTAAGAGTCAAGACTATCCATGTTAATAAGAGTGGCTGGACATACACTTTTTTCAACAAAGTATGTAGTCTGATATTGATTTTGAAAGCTCTCATCACCTAATCCTCTGTTTTTATGACTGAGCCAATCAAAACCAATACTTACATTTGACTTCTTTAGACATCTCTGATATATGCACATCCATCGAACGTACCAAGTATGTTAGACATAATTGACTCAAAAGACAATTCAGATCGAAGACTGTAGTGGTCAATTTCTGACTTGCACCAAAATTAAAACTGAAGGACTTGGGGCATCATCCCAAAAGACTAGCCTTTTAGGTTGAGTTGCTCAAATCCTTATTTACTCAAGACCATCCCCACGTCTAGCCGATGTGGACTTTTTGTTCGACCCAAATCCCAACAATCCCCCCTCGAACAAAGAGTCTCCCTACAATCTCAACTATCTTCACACTGGAAGATCAAATGCTCCATCGAGATCCAACTCTTCACTGCATGAGGCTACGACACGCCTTATGTGAAGTACCCACTGCAATCGGTCACTTCTCTGCACCGCGTGATAGACCGCGTGACAGGCGTGCGCCCATCCATTACAAAGGAGCACCACTGTCAAATTTCTCGAGAGCCCAACATTAGCTTCACAAAGGCCTATTACTCCTTTTTGCGCCAGTGGGATGGGCAGGCCCATTGCGCCTTTGCGCCATTTGGGGGATCTACATCGTCGAACATCACCCACACATACGACTAAGTTCGGGGCATGGCTCTGATACCACTTGAAGGACTTGGGCACCATCCCAAAAGACTAGTCTTTTAGGTGGAGTTGCCCAAATCTTTATATCCTAGACCATCCCCACGTCTAGCCGATGTGGGACTATTTGTTCGACCCAAATCCCAACAAAAACACGTGTCTCATCTCATCAGCCGAAGACAGACAACAGCGTACGTCAAGCAGAGTTTTCTCTCTGAGAACATCACCTAGCTGTTCCCGAGGACCATCCTCCTTCCGAGAAATCAACGGCCCCAAGGACACTCATCCTTTCAAGAAATCTACTGCCCCGAAGCTGCTCCTCCTTCCAAGAGCGTCGCCACTCCGAGATCAATCCTTCCCATCCCGAACAAGACGGCCGCATCAATCAACCTCATTGATATCTGCCTATATTCATGGAGTCCGTTACGCTGCCAGATCATCTCACGTTTCAAATGTTACAACACTCTTACTTTAATGCAAACTGTTACAGAAGGTAGCAGAATCACTCCCGCAATTAAGAGCATAATCCAGGCCGTTATAAAATCGTAACATGCAGATCATGCGATTATTAAAATTTGCATGACTCGCACTGCCAATGAAGACTCCCCGAGTATATATACACTGGGAGATTGACAAAGAAAAAGACTCTCCCCCAGAGATACCACCAACACTTTCCACAAGGATCAGCCACTAGAGAAAAGAAGAGAGTAGACCTTAAAGATTCAGAGAATCCTCCTCCTCAAACCACTATCCCACTGTAATCTGAGACTACCACAGAGTTCTAACTCTGTAGAATTCATTATAACCTCTTGAAAATAGTGAATTCTTTTCCCTCCTCCCTATGTTTTTTCCCAAATTGGGTTTTCATGTAAAATTTTATTTTTTTTGTATTGCTTTATTATTCTCTCTCACAAATCCTACTACAATTTGACTGTAGATAAATTTTCCTTGGGAATTTACCCCTACATCATCGATGCTTTCATTGAGAGCTGAGTTCCAATACTCAGATTTATCTCCTACCAAAATCATCCTTAAAAGGCCTCTTCAACAAGTCATGGCCCCGAAAAAACAACTGACCACCGACGAAGAGACGACCTCTAAGGGCAAATTTGTTGCCACTGCAGGGGACATTATACCCCTAAGCGGCCTTAACCCATCGTAGAAGATACTATCTCCGCACTTTTACAGGGGCAACCGAGACATCCACCCTCTGTCAACTTATGAAGCCTAGCTCCTCCAAATCTTTTCTGACATGAAGGAGGAATTGGCGAAGCAGCAAGCTCTATTCGATCGCGAACGGGGCCAAGCAGAGTAGGATCGAGAAAGCGCGACTCGTGAACGGAAGGAATGAAATGCCTAAACGACTAGCTCCTCCCCAAATCGAGGCCCTCCTGAATACCTAAATACCGCTCCCGTCGCCATAGAGACTCAGTGCTACGGAGGCTACAGGTGACGAACACTCTCAACAGAGGCGTCACAGAGTGGCCTCTCCCACTTCATCAGGTCAACCCGACGGCGGGTCAAGTTCGCCTTATCCCCGCACGAAGGATCAACCTGATCACTCTTGGAGGAAGACCGAGGAGTTCATCCGTGTCCAAGATCTCGACAAGCTCGTACGTAAGCGAGTCGAAGAAGCAAGTATGCCACATCACGGCAGATTCAGGGCCATCGCCACTGATACATCCAATTCTCTCTTCTCCGAGGACATACTGGAATATGAATTTTCCAAGAAGTTAATGATCTCGACCTTTGATTGCTACCCCAATCAGAGCGATCCGGTTCAGCGTCTCTGCCAGTATCAGGACAAGATGGTGATCTATTTAGAAATGACCCCATCTTGTGTCGGATCTTTCCCTCCAGCTTGAAATGGGTAGTCTCTGACTAGTTCTATTCCCTTCTGTCACACTCAATTTACGGCTTCGGAGATCTCCTCAAGATGTTTCTGGATCAATACTCTTTCCGTCAGGAGTTCAAACAGAAAAACCATCACATTCCCTCTGTTAAGATAAGGCCATCTAACAGTCTTAAGACGTACATTGACTGCTTTCAGAATCAGTTGGCCAAAGTACGCAATTGCAGCTAAGACGCCTTCGCCCTCGCATTCATCAGTATACCACAGATCACTCACTCATTGTAAGCATATGGTGAAATATAACATCACCCATTATCCAATTGGAGGAGGCAATGAAAAGCTCCTCCAATCCATCGTTCAACCGCGACGACGAAGGAACAAAACCAAAGCTGCAGGACGGAGGCCCCTCCGTTGATCTCCAGGGTCGTGGGCAAGGCGCTTTCATGGGTATAAACTGATTATTTATTCGGTAGACAAACATATAATTCTTACTCATTTATTGTGTCATTTGTTTTGTTAAACATGATTGCTATCTTTTCTTGTGACACTAAACTTTGCTAGGACTCTGGTTATTACATTAGTGATTAAATAAGATTCTTACACTTCTGTTTTGCATACATAATCTAGAATAGGCCACCTTAAACCTACATTCTAATGCTCTTTGTTTTAACAAATTATTGAATATGGAACACATTCAAATAGTTTCTCGGACATTATGAATAACTTAGATCACTCCAAATATCAAACCAAATGGAATATTAGTTGAACACCTCAGGATGGATGTTTGTCATTGATACATCTATTCCATACTTTAAATCTAAAACATAGCTGGATCTGATATTTGCTTCTTAGGATCTTTAGCTCAATAGGATAAAAAAATTGAAATGTGAGTCATTCTTTTGAAATACCAGTTTAATTGGTGTTTAGAAAGATATTTTGAAGGATGGTTACTTAATTAAGAAATGTTGCAAAACGAAAAACCTCCTAATTGATTTTCACTGTCCTGGCCAGTTGGATTGGTTAGTCTTGAGCTTAATAAACCCAATAACTGACTTGGAACTGTTAGGAGCTGAGAATCATCTTGATAAGGAAAAATAAATTTTAATATTCATATTAAAGAATAGAATTAATAAAGTGGTCTACTTGAGTTGGAATTGTAACCAAGAAATTATAAAGAAAATTTTGCTCTAAATTGACTTATACCATGTCCTAAAATCTTGTGTATAAATTTGACATGGATAACAGAATTTAATAAATCATGATAAAATAATAATGATGTGAACTATTACAAATTTCTAGTTACTATATTCTCAAATCTAGTACATGGGGTTATCATATTGCCATTGTTAGCCAATGACCAGATTATTGTCATTAGGTGACAACATTGATATTGTCACTGCACGGCATTGATATGTCAATATGTAAAATATAATCTTAGCCATCGTGCGGACCATTGTCAATGTGCAAGATTTGTCTAAAGCAAATCAAATAATCTGTCAATTTATATAAGTGGAGATAATTTGTGAATTAATTTTTCTACTTATTCTATTTTGAGAAAAGAAAAATTAACTAGTTAAATTAAAAAGAATTATATTTTAATTTATTTCCTTGATTATTCTTCTAATTTTAAATTGTTATAAATTTATATGATTTAATTGTTAAATACAATTAATCTTACTTTTGACTTTGATTTCCAAAACAATATACCTTTTATGTAAACAAAATTTTATTACTAGTTTTAGTTAATCTAAAAGCTATTAGTCCTATTTCTTAATCAAAATCATTTGTTACTATTATAAGTAACTATGCTATTCAAATTCTTTTTAAAATCTGCATAATTTCTCTCTTTTAAAGATTGTACTAGTTTTTATTTACATGAGAATTTAATGACTAGAGTTATTCTAAATCATAAAGAGTACATTATTACTTTGTAACTACTATGTTTAGTGCATCCTACTAAATGAATTTTTTAACAAACAATAGAATTACAAAAATTATTATTTAATTTGTGAAAGTTAAAATTTAACTTATGCACCCAATTTATAGTTTGCACTTACAAATTTTGTTTGCATTATTATCTTGTGTGTGTGTATTGTAAATTAAAGTTTTTTTATATATGTGTATATTTAAAATATTTTGAAACTCTCATTGTATGATTCTAGTGACAAAAGTTTTAAAATCATTAAAGTGGTATTTAGTTCATTAATAAAAACCTTCAAAGTCCTTTTATAAAGATTTACTTCATAAGTAAGGATATTATTTAGACTATTCATCAATAATATACATCTCTAGATATTTAAATGTTTCTTTGATTAAAAGAAATTTAAAAAAAATTGTTTACATGATGATAAATATTGTCATATTTTCAATCATTTAAGATTTCTTTGAAGTTTTAAACATAATATCTTTCATATATTTAAAAATTATTTGCATGTACAAAAGAAAAAAAATTATATCCTAAATCACTAAATTAAAACAATAATTTGTCCAAAGATGGAGAAATTCAGACACTGGTAAGGAAATAAATAGCGAGGCAAATTAAGATTTCTTGTTATCTAGTAAGGAACCACTTTGCAGCCATTTTATAAATACAAATTTTCAATTTTTGACATCATTATTATTTTAATAAAGTGAGCAAAATAGATAACAAAAAATTTCTCTTAAGTTCATATTTAGTTCATAGCATACTAGAAATTTTGATATTTCAGTTGTGACATGTTTGGTCAACTATATTCATGAACTAAAATATTTGTTATTGATATGTTAAAAGAAATAAATATTTTCATGCTTATGTAATTACTCTCAAATGGGTGGCTCCAGATAAAATGAAAATGATTTTGCACTAAAATTAAAACTCTTAAGCTATAAAATCACCCATGACATTATTAGTTTATTTTAATAAAGAATGTCAAGAGCTTAAGTATGTAGTTTTGAAAAGTCAAACTTATGACTATAACCACTTGAAATTAAAAACTATTAAGCGATAAATGTGACCCTGGGCCTTATAAAGTCCAATTTCATGAAAGGTTTTTCTAGGAGTGTGGTCCTAGATACAGCATGGGAGATGAGGTTAAACTCATAGTAGAGGTCACTAAGCGGGAAACCAACGTACTTGATTAGCGAGATGGTCCTATGGTAGAAGTTCAATGTGGTAGAAATAAGCTGGATTGGTGATACTCATGTAGGAGCATTGACCAAGATATATTTATATCTTATGTATAGTATTATAGCTATTATCCTTTCTCTTTGATGACGATGCCCTGATTATACAGCTAGTTAGGCTGAATTTAACTCTTAATAAGTCCAACGTGTATAGTGTGGAGGGTATAACATCAGTTGTAGTACCATTTAATGACTTACCTATGTGAGAGGAACTGTGACGGCCGCAGTTAAGAGGGGCAGAGCTAACCTCTAGAAACTCTATTGAGTCGGTTACTGTGAGTATGGTCATTAATTCTCAACCTGCTCGCTCGATAGACAGAGACTTACTATGTGTGTATTCTATCAATATCTGGTAAAGAGACCAATTTTCAGGCATAGTCCATTATGTCTCTCAGATGGCGATGAATTCACTAAAGGAGATTTCAAACCGAAAGCTACCTATTCCGACTCCACAATATATTATTGCCCAATTTTATTCTAGTTTTATTATTTTAGATTTATGATTTGTTTACATCATGTTGTTTTATACTGTCCTTTTTAAAACTCAAGTTTTTGAGGGCTGTTGGATTTTGAGTTGGTGCACTTAAATTTTTCCCTCTCAACTTTATTTTTAGTCTCACATTAGATAGGACAAAGGAGGTAGAGTTGTTTAAATATCAACTCCTCTAAGACTATTGTCATGAGTTACTGGATACGGGTCGGGTACACCACACGTGCGCGCGCGCCCACTGCGCCTCGCCGGCGCCGGCGCCGGCGCCGCCCGCCAGCATGTCGCGCCACGTCGCGGGTGTGTGCACGTGTGCAAGCCCGAGCCCACTTTTGCATTTTTATTCTTTTATTTTCTGGTTTTGACTGAGTCTGCTCAGCAATTCTCCCGACAGTTTTTCAAATCTCAACGTTCGCGGATCAGGCGAAACAACTCGCCCGTTACCGCATATCGTGAGATTATGCAGTTGAAACCACGCGGATTATGGGCTCAAGTTGGTGAACCCGGGGACCTATGCTTCTTATAAATAGGACCCTAATTCAGAAGCTAGTACACACAATGCAACTATCATAACATACATTGCATAGTCCACTCTTTTAAAGAGCTACATGTTTTAGAAAATATTGCTAGAATTTTGTACAACACCTTTGAGCTCATACCGTCAAAATGCCCTTGCCTACTCCCTCAAGTAGAATTCCATGGACCACTTGGAAATATAGCCAAGTAAAGGTCATCCTTGACTAATAAATGTATTATAACGCAAATGGAAGTAGTGTCCGTAAGCTAAGCCAGCTGAAGAGGATGACCTAGTGTGTGCGTGTCATCTCATCATCCCCAAAGGGCATGTTGCACATGAAGGTCCTGCAATTTTCAAACAAGCTGTCAGTGTCTCGTGACACCTAATGCCACGTTTGGCCGTTAAGCAAAAGAAGGAAATGTGTGTGGGCCTCAGTCCGCTCATGTTTTCGATATTTTTTGAGCTAAAAGTTGAGTTAAAAGCGTGATACTCATACATTTTTTATTCTCAATTTTCACAGCAAATAAATAGAATGAGGAATAAAAAATGCACGTGAGACCTACATGTCAGGAAAAAAAAAAAAACTTTCGCTCACTTTCAAGACAAACAAACAGAACCTACAAGATGTTTGGAAATTGAGATTGCTAAACGAAAGTACAAATACTGAGGAGATCGGCTCTCGGGAAATAAAGTAAAGGTCATTATTGACTAGTAAATGTATTATACCGCAAATGGAAGTAGTGTCCATAAGCTAGCCAGCTGAATAGGATGACTTGGAGTGTGTTATCATCTCATCATCCTCAAAGGGGCAACATGAAGGTCCTGCAATTTTCAAACGAGCTGTCAGTGTCTTGTAATACCTAAGGCCATGTTTGGCTGTTGAACAAAAGAAAGAAAATGTGTGTGGGCCTAAGTCAGTCAGGTTTACGATATTTTCTGGGCACATTTTTTTCTTCTCAATTTTCACTGTAAATAAACAGAGTGGGGAACATGAAATGCATGTGACGCCCACATCTTAGAGAAAAAATGAAAATTTCGCTCACTTTCAGGACAAACACACTGGGCCTAAAAGATGTATGGAAATTGGAAAAAGAAACTGCTAAAAAAAAGTACAAATATTGAGGAGATTGGGTCTCGGGAGCGGTCTCTACTGGATAAACGTGGAGGTCTTATTACTTCAGTTTCCAAATTTGAAAACTTATTACTCTATTGGTAAACAATGAGGTTGGATTGCTAACGAGTTTATGTTTATTCGCAGCAAACTGGTTTTTTTTTATTGTTGTGTCGCTGATGGTCTGTTACAAAATTCCAATAAAGATCACTGTGGATCATCACTCTCAACTCACTTGTGAAATAAATGAATGTTATAGTTAAAAATTTTTTGTATTATCGTTATGTCATTATATAACTAAATTCATATAAAATTCTATATTTTTAAATATTTATTGATTTCATGGTGGCCCACGAGGTAACTTACTCGACTTGTCGATCCACTTGATAGAAATCTAAGTAACATGAGTTTTTGAGTTTTAAAATACTGAATGAAATCACTCTAAATACTGGTTTTTATCTTTAATATTTTATTTAAAAATATGTTGATCAGTGAAAGATTCAAAGTCTCTCTTCCTTCTTTCAAGATGTATCACGTAACAAATGACAGTAATTACAAACTGATAAAGTTCCTCAGAATTGTGTTATGTTCAACTCTGAAGATCCTTAAAAAAAAAACAAACAAAACAAAACAAATAAATAAAGGTTTAAATTGGAGCATGCATCAAAATAAATAAAGGTTTAAAAATATAGAATTTTATATGAAAAGTTTAAATTGGAGCATGCATCAAGACAATAGTTAAAAGTTTGGGCAATCTCTAGACATCATTATTGTATTTGGAGAAGAATTAAACATGTTAATTAATGTACAAGGCATGATAGTTTTTATTTTCCCAAAGGATAATATTCCATTGTAACGGATCAATGTCCCTCAATGACCGTAAATTAGAGAGGTTTATTATTATCTTATGTTGTTTATTCTAGTGTCACGTGCATGACTTGTTTCACAATCCACTCCTCTAACCTTGATAGCGAGGTTTTTTTTGGCTCATCTCTCTTACACTTTACGTTAATGGAAGAACCAGGACCATTAATGGGTCTTGTCTTTTATTTCATTTGTTTGATTTGAGAAAGACTTGTGTCATTCCAGAAAGATTCAAGGTTGAATCCTTCCTGCTCAAATGCAATCATAGGTCATCCGAATACAAGATCCATTACGTTGAAGTTGATCTATATTATTTCAAGTATCCATAAATCAAAAATCAACTATTTTAAATATTTTTTTGCTCATGCATCAAAGAGGAGAAAAACAAACAGCTAAATAGTGAGTTGATTAGTTTAACGGTGTAAAATATTTGAAATCTAATAAAAATTAGTGTGTCAAGTTTTTTGAGTTTTTAAATCATGATGAAATGATCGAATCGAGAATTTGTATGTTTAAAGCTGTAAATCTAAGCAATATCTATTTTCGACTGTCCATTTTATGCCTCTTGATGGATGGGTAAAAAATATTAAAAATACATAAATTTTAATTTATAGATATTTAAATAATGTAAATCAACTTCGGATGTCATAAGTTTGTATTTGTTTGAGAAGTTGATCTATATTATTTCACGTATTATTTCACGTATCTCTAAATCAAAAATCAAGTATTTTAAATACTTTTGCTCATGCATCAACTAGGAGAAAAACGGACGGCATAAATAGTGAGTTGATTAGTTTAAAGGTGTAGAATGTTTGAAATCTAAAAAAAGTTAGAGTGGAAAGGTTTTTGAGTTTTTAAATCAAGATGAACTGATTGGATCGAGAATTTGCATGTTTAAAGATGTAGATTTAAGCAATATGCTATTTTCGACCATCCATTTTGCGCCTCTTGATGGATGGATCAAAAGCATTAAAAATACATGATTTTAAATTTATAGATAATTTAAATAATATAAATCAACTTCAATGGAGTGGATCTTATTTTTAGATGTCGTAAGTTTATATTTGAGTGAGAAAGATTCAGACTCGAATCCTTCCCGAAGGATGATAGTCCATCCTCTTATTGAGTTAAGAATATGGCACTAATGTTATTTTTTTGTGAAGATACTCGGGCTAATTTTTTATGCCAGATGAAAGGCAGGGTTAATGGTTACTTACTGAGGTGTGGCAAGTGACTACTTGAATCCCCAGCTAAATTCTTCCAAGTTGATGGAGTAAGAGAAAGACCCATGGTGGATCTATACAGGAGATTGACACAGTGGATGCAAAAGGGCTCGCAAGTTTATGAGGGATACAGGGCATTTGAGGAGGTTGTTGATGGGATGAGTCTAAATTTTTTTAGGGTTCATGAGTGTTTTGAGGTTGAAAAAGAATTAAAGTTATAGGAATTGAGTGTACTTACTAATTACTAATATTAATTAACTATTAATATTTGAAAAGTTAATCATCCCCAAACACACACACACACAGAGAAGAGGTTTAGATTTCAAACATTGTTAGATAAGGCAATAAACTGGCAGATTACATGTACATTATGGGAAAAAGAATTAGGACAGGGAAAATAATCCAAATGATTCTTTTGATCCTTAATAGAATACCATTTTTTCTCTCGCTAATTTCCTTGATAGAATACCTGATGGTGCCGTTTGGTTAAGGGTTAAACGAAGAGTTAAGAGAGTATATTCCCTCCTTAACCTGCTGGCAAATACAAAAAATTGAAACACAGTTTAAAACCTTAATCCTTCTCTAACCTGACAACAAAAAAAAGCCAAAAGGATAAAAATAACCCATACTAAAGGGTTAAGATGAGTTAATCCGTCAAAATAGCAGGTTAACAAATCCACCTGTTTTGACGGATTAAGAGATTACCCTTCTATTTTTATAAGAATTTATTTATAACATCATCCTTTCCAAATACTCAAATGCGCGCAAGATTATATTAAGTTTTTTGATAGCGAGCTAACTAATTTAACTCTTTTCTTTACGTTCTATTTAACAATGGGTTATCTAATTTAACTTATCATGTTAATCCTTCTTCCTTGATCCTTTAACAAACGACGTCAAGAGTAACTCTTATTTAACAAGCTCGTATAAATGCATATGCAAGGGTTTTCCTAACAATTGTCCTACGAATAATGGCTGGGTTTTTGCAAGTGTTAGTGAAGCACAATGGTAAAATCTCTCCTATACAGTGGCAAGAGGTCTAGAGTTCAAATCGCGTTTGCATCAGGCTACAAACTATGTTCTAAAAAAAAAAATTGGTTGTTTGAGAAATAGCAAGTCTCAGGTTTAAGATCAGAATACAGCTCATGTTCAGCTTTAGACTCCAACGAATGAGACCTACATATCTTGTAAATACACTTGCCTAAAGGCAGAATGGCCGTCAGCATATGCTGATGGTTGGAGATTTTTTTCAACGTGGTGGACAGTTTTGCTCCTACGGAGTTTAAACGGGAGAAACGGAATATTAAAGTTTAAATTAGATATCTTACCTCCCCTTTCAGAATCCAATGTGGCATGGTGGTTCGGACGCTGGCCTATTACAATGAACGCCGGGGGATTTCGATTCCTGCTGGCCGCACTTATTTAAGGTCTTTTTTTTTTTTTCTTTTGTAGAGATTGGGCCTGCAGTACAAAAGTGAGTCACTAACAAATGTTAACATCTTGAATAAAAGAGTCATCATTACAACAATAGAGATGTACCATAGAAAATGATAAAGTTACATGGGACAAGGCCATCTGAACTCAATGTAGTTAAGGAGGAGGATAAGCAGCAACCTAACAAAAGAAACCATTTTGTGTTGATTAGGACAGAATCTCCACTAAAGTGAATAAAACATTACACTTTGCTCACAAGCAAAGCTCTAGGAAAAGATTGCTTCAAAACTTTCACAAAATTATGACAGTAAAATCAGTGGAGGATACAACAAGAAGAATAAAAATCCAAGAAAAAGAAGATTCAAAGGGTAAAGAGGGACATACAAGTCAAAAGAAGAATGCTTGAATGGCTCTTTTTGTGTCCATATAGGTGTAATTATATTCAAAATAAATGTGACATGACGTACCAAAAACAAATACAAGCTTTTTCTTCTTTTCAATTTCGCAAAATTATGACAGTAAAATCAACAAGAAGAATAAAAATCCAAGGAAAAAGAAGATTCATAGGCTAAAGAGGGACATACAAGTCTTGAAGTAAAAAAGGGAAATGAGCGCGCATGGGTGTATTTATATTCAAAATAAATGTGACATGACTTACCAACAACAAATAACAAACTTTTTCTTCCTTTCAATCGATAATAAAATCAACATTTTTTATGGTTACAATGAATTATAGTTGTTGAGCATAGGCTTCTTGATAAAAATACAAAAGGCAAACACCACTGATCTAACCCATCAACAACTTCTTTCTCGCCCAAATAAAACAGCGAGAAAAAAAAATCAATGTTAAAAGTTAGGAGGGATCATTAATGTAGTGTTGATTAGATACAAAAGCAGAAGTGACCAATAATCAATTTCGTTTTTCAGAATGTTTTGTACAAACGTAATCAAATTTGAAAGAGGAAAATGTTAGAAGCGAGTCATATTAATGAATAAAGCAGTAGCAATCTCAAGCATGTCAAGCTACAGAAATATGTAATTAGGATGATGTTCATATTCATGACAACAGAAAAAAATGAAACCCACTGGCATATATTGCAAAGTTCTCGCCATTGTTTCTCTTGACAATGCTACTAGAAAAGAGAAATCTAATTAAAGCGATAACCATCCAGGTTATTTGTAGTCCTTGAGTTTACCCTAATTGCGTAGGCAGCTTCCAAGGTTAAAATATCATCAATCTCAAGCCATAAATAACTAGAAACAAGACAGGTAAAAAATGAACTGAAAAGCCAGACACATCATCTACTAGTTACCATCCATTAGCTTCAAAGTGTCTCTCTTTTTCAGACCCATGTTGAAGCAATGGTTGACAGAATGACAAAATGCAGATGGCCAAAGCATACAAGGGAAACGATAGTGATATCAATGGTAACATATGTAACAGTACTCAATCTTCTCTGTCCATGCTAGAATTAGATCCAAAAAATGAAAAACCCGAATAAAGCTTAGTAAGCACCTATGCAAAAGCAAATCAGCCTGGTTTTTTGCCACACGAGGCTACAGTGAAAGAATGTTGTAGAGAATGCAACTATGCAAGTAGTAGAGCAACATGTAAGAAAGAATTTACTCCACACTAATTGATGCTTTGTAATATAACAATTAGAACAAATGATAATAAATTCTACATGTTAGTTCTTCTCATCAGCAAATTCTTAAATCAATTGATATATGCATACATATCTCAGTAGCCCAAAATGGAAATATCAAAATGATTCTTTCTGCCTTTCTTCTTCTTCTTCTAAAACTGGGATAATCATACCAGATTGCCCCAAAAAAATATAACTGCAAATGAACCTCATTCTTCACAAACCCCCATTCCACACGATTGGTTACATTCCTTCTGCCTTGCCATATCACTTAGTTTTATGGTAATTTGGGGCAATGAAATATGCAAGGATTATAAAAATTGTATGAAAATTTGATATTGCTACAGCACTTCAGGATGTTCATTTCAATGAATTTACCAAACTATAATTAATGATGCACTGAAAATCAAAACACATGATAAAAAAAAAAAACTCTTCTTTCTAGTTCTTTCCTTCAATTCTTCAGGCAATACATGCATACACATATCTCAACAGCCCAAATGCATAACAAAATGATTTTTCTTTGGGTGCAGGAATTGTCAAAAATCAAAGGAGAAATGGGATACTTAAATTATCTACAAATGAACCTCCTGCTTCACAAACTCCATTCTATGATTGGCTCCAATTCCTTGGTGGCTCGCCATATCAATTTTGATTCATTGGAAGCATCAAAATGAAATTAAGTAGAGGCATAAAATCTAAATGGACATTTGAGATTCTGCAGAAATTATGTTCCAATTATTAATTTATTATAAACCGAGTGATGAAAAGACCAAAAAATTAAACAAAGGCAATGGCAGCTGAATGTTATCACACCTAGGTGTTGGACTTGATGGGCTGGTCCACTAACTGGGACAGGACCCGAACCCAAACCCAATCCAATGCTAGCTGGCCCCTTGTGGCCGGTTCTAGTAGGATTTAGAGTTTTAAGAAGAGCGCCCTTTGTGGGTCGCTAGATCTAATCCCACGGATGAAATAGAATAAATACTAAAAGTCTACAGTGAATGAATTCTATAATATCACCCATGTTCAACCATCATGTTTGATGCTTACCATTGCCGAAACTAGGTTCTCTTCAATTATTGTTATGTTATGAAAGTTCGAAGACATAAAGTGCAGCCTTGCTAGCTTGGTGATTAATGAGGGATGTAATATTTTATCGAGAAGATGTAGTGGGAAAAGCAGAATTTAGGAGGCAAAAGATTTTAGATGTGTAAAGTCTATGCTTACCAGTGCCAAAACTATGTAGCAAAGATTTAATGACAGAGACGAGCCAAAGTTTTATTTAGCATATGACATATTGGATTGAATAATTGAGAACGTGAAGAGCGCTGTCCTCAAGAAATAAGACAAGATAAACGATGAAAAAGCATCATTTTATAGTGACATGCATTCCACTTTTGTTGATCAATAGAAGAAAAAGAAAAAAAACACAAATTCATTGCTCGACTCACCCATAACTCCTAAAATAATCTTTTATTGTTTTAACAAGGTTGTGAGATGTATAGATTATAGCATTAATTATATACCCATATAATTATGTACCCTAGGTGTTACAATCAGCATTACCCTAATGAAGCACCAAATCGGTTTGTTTTACACAAGGATGTTGAGATCTCTAATGAAATTGCAATGCTCCAAAAGGTACTTTCTGGTTTCTGAGTGATTCAACATGAAGCTTACAAAGTGTTTCACGACATGATAGAGGATTCATGTGTTGAAAGAAATTGGAGAACCTACAGTTAATCTATTATATAAATTACACCCACAATGAGAAGAGGACATGATGCCTGTTTACAAACCTCTGCCTTCATTCAAGAAAATCTTGATAACATTCTCAGAGAGAGGGAGGGAGGGAGGGGGGGGGAGAGAGAGAGAGAGAATTCAATTCTTTTTGAGGTTTCGGCATATTAGAAGTCGCAAACCTTTCTTTTGAAGAACTAGAGAAAGAGGTGTGTGGTCTCTCAAGATGATAAGAATGATGATAATCTTGAAACTAGGTATACAGAAGTTGGCTCCAACTAAGAAAACTAGTTATGGGTAATCACTTTTACATGGGTTACTTGAAATTTTGTGAGGTAAACTTGTACTTTGTAAGGCAAACTTGTATGTTTGTGGGGTACCCTTGTAATTTTGCATATGATTAAGATGACTAGAAAGTGTGTGTCCAATGAACTCATCTGAATTACGTGTTTCAAAGTTGTATTACTAGACGTCACTTTTTATGCTTTGTTAAGTTTATATAAATTGCGTGAAACACCCCTACACTATCTTGGGTGTTGCACCTCTCAACTATAAAAAAACTTGCACATTGACCCTCTAAACTGTAACATTGTTAACTTTTTCGTTAAAAAGATCACGTGCTTTTAAACTTTTTTTTTTTTTTTTAAAACAAATTCCACCACCACCTCATCCTCCTCCATTACCACACCACCACCTCCTCCTCCTCCTCCTCCACCTCCCATCCTTCTTCGCACCTCCTCCTCCACCTCCTCCTTGTCCTCTTCAAGCTCATCATCTCCTCCTCGAATTCACCACCACCACCTCCTCCACCTTGCTCTCCTCCTTTACTTTCTAAAACCCAATACAATCATCACCTCCTCCTCCACCACCATTACTTTCTCATAAAACCCTCCATCACCACCTCCTCCTTCTCTACCTCCTGCTTCTCAAACTTACAACCACCACCTCCACCACCACTGTCCAACCCAAAACCCCTTTTTCAATGTGAACCTTAACTTAGTTTGAACTCCTCTCCTCTTCTTCACCCGTCACTCCTCCTTTGTTTACGCCATTATCACAATCATGTGCTCTTCTCTTCCTCCACCTCCTTTTTTTCTCATCTTCTCCTTCCTGTCATTTTTCCTTTCCTTTTTTCGTGTTTTCCCATCATCGAGTGTAGGATTGTTGTGATTTTCCATGTTTTTTCATTAGGGCTTTTGTAGATTTTGATCTTATGTGACACTTGTAAATTTTGGTCTTATGTGACACTCCAACAAATTTAGTTTTTCTTCACATTTTATGGGTTTTAGCTGAAAACGAGTTTTGAGCTCAGTTTCATCTCGGACCCTCCCGAAACCGATATGATTTGGCTGAAATGTGTCGCTTTCGCCCAGAGCCTCAAACCATAAGAAAAAGTATATAAAATAAATCATGACAAAATTTAATCAACATAAAAAAAAGGAATAGTTGACACATGCAACCATCCTTCCACACAGATGGGGAATCTCCACCATTAAGCTTATTACACGAGCAAGTCCAGGGTTTAACTCATTCTCCTTTGCAGTTGCATCCACCATTACTGTGGGACGCATCAAACTTTCCCATCAAACAAACAGTTTTGCAATACTCAAACTCTACAGATGGATAATTGAAATACCACGAGAAAAGAACACTTCAGCTATAAGTAATAAAGACGCATAAAGTCCTCTCATGATTAAAATTGCACCCAAATCTATAGCTGCTGTTAAAAGTAAATAATACAAAACATGTGCACAATTATGTCCCCCTTGTTCTATCGCTAAATTGTGCCCCCTCCTTGTTCTATGACATAATTTTTCAATCATTTATTTAACAAAATCATTTAATTAAATTCTCTCTCTCATCCATAAAAGAAAAAAAGAAAAACATGACGCTCTCTCTTTATCCCTCTCCGCCTCTCAACCCCTCCGAAGAAAAAGAACATAAAAACCTCTCGCTCTCTCTCTCTCGGCGCTCCCTTCTCTCGAACTCCTATTCTTAACCACTTTGTCTGCTCGATCTCTCCTTTATATCTTGGCTCCGCCTCTCTCTTGAGAATTTTTATTCCTGATCAAATTCTCCGATCTAAAAACCCACAAAAAACCTAAAAGTAACCTAAAGCGTATCCTATTCCTCACAATTTCTCAGCAAATTTCCAACAAAATTTAAAAGTATCTCTAAACTGACTTCTATTTTTTGAATGATTGAGTTATTTGGCAATCTATAATGCCTTTTTATTGTTATTCTCATTATCGTCAGATAATTTTTTTCTTTTTTGATTACTTTTATTTTTTCCCTAATTTTATTGGGTTTAGATTGACTGATGAGAAGTATCCTATCAATCGTATGCACGGTCGCCGCCAAATTGTTCACGGAAAGGTCAGAATTTGTCGTGTTCCAGTTGAAATTTTTCCTTGTATTGCTATTTTTCATAGATTTATATGAATTTTTTTAAGAATAAAATTTATTGCAGGCTGGAAAATACATGTGGTTAACTTACAAAGAAGTTTGTACAATGTTTTTGCTCTTTATGTTACTTTCTTATTTTTTTTCCGTTTAGTTCTAGAGTTTTTCCCCTTTTTATTTTAAATTTTTCTTTCTTTCTTTTTGATATCATTCTATGTTTTTATTCTTTGTTTTATTTTTTGAGAGGTTTTATTTTATTTTTTAAAAAATGTTTCTTTTCTTTTCTTTCTTGATTTTTTTCTTTTCTCTATTAGTCTTTTATTTATGAAAAATTTAGCTACAACCACCTATTTTGCTTCATTATTAAAAAAAATCAGCTTCATAATTTTCTTCACTACAAGCTCATCCATGTTAGCATAAATTAATTCCTCCCAACCACCACTTCTTCATATATTTTTGTATTCTCTTTTACCTTTCCTCATCGCCCCCGATGTTGCTCTCCCCTCAACTTGACCCCGACGCAGAGTAATTCGCGAGTCGACCTGCACAGTCAGATCACCGTGGGGGTTGGAAGGGGGCAGGGAGCCCCCTCCCAAGGGTCTCAAGAGGCAGAGCCCCCGACTAAATATTTTTGAAATCGACCTTTTCTAGTTCTCGTTTGTTCATACTTGCAATGAGTTTTGTTTGTATTTGTAATTGATGTGTTTTTAAATCTGAAAAGTACTGAGCATGAATCGTTTATCGGTGAACAGGAGGTCTATTGATGATGGCGATGCTGATATGAAGATTGTAACTTTGAACTGTCCTCTGTGAGAGGACTGTGACTATAGTTGCAATCCTTTAATAAAAACTCAAAAATAAGACATTTTTTTGGACTACACCATGGTCGCGGTCCTAATAAAAAGAACTGCGATCATGGTCACAGTCCTAATAGAGAATCAGAAATATAGTATTTTTGTGAGGATTGTGATCATAGTCGCAGTCCTAATAAAGAGGACTGTGATTATGATCGCGATCCTATAAAAACTCAGAAACATGTCATTTTTGTGAGGACTGCGATCATGATCGCATTCCTAATAAAGAGAATTGTAATCAAAGTCGCAGTCGTATAAAGACTCAGAAACATATCTAATAAAACGGACTGTGATCTAAGGTAGTTCTGTAAGGACTGCGATCATGATAGCAGTACTCAGGAATAGAGTATTTTTATGATGACTGCGATCATGGTCGCAGTCCTCAGAAATATGATACCAAGTCCGCATTTTCGAAGCGATCTGTTTTTTCAAAGCGTTTACTTCGGGACATTTGAGTCTTTCGCCGCTGAGGAGGGTTTCTGCGTTTGACATGTAGACGTAACTAGTTGGTTTAAAAAGGAGGTGACTGAAACGAATAAATTATAAAATTGAGTTTTTTTAATTACGATTTGACATAGAGGGTTGTAGTGAATCCCTCTTTGTTTATTAAATATTTTAATTTATTTTTTGACTTTTGATTTTTTTCCATTTTATAAATTATTTACTTTACTTTTTTTAAGATTTTTTTCTTTTATTCATTTTAATTTTCATTCTTTGTTTTTCTTACACAATTATTTTCTTTCATTTTATCTCCCTCTTTTGAGTTTGATCAATTTTTTATATTTTTAACTTTTTTTCATTTATTTTTGTCCTACCTATTCTTTTACTTTATTTTTCTTATCCTTTCTTTCTCTTTTCTTTAGATGCTTTTACTTTTGAAGTTTCTTTTGTTTACTATTTAATTAGTCTGTTGTTTCCTTCTAACTTTTCAATTTTTTCATTTCTCATTATTTTTTTAGACTTTTCCCCATATTTTCTTAACTTTTTTCGACTTGACTCTACATGCATTTAAAATTATTTATTGCTGCATTTTGTCTAGATCTTTTACATTTCTTCCTTTCAATTCTCACTTAATTTTTTTTATTTACTCTCTTTTTATTCCACGGTTTTTTATTTTTCTTCTCTTTCTAAATTTAATTTATTTTTCAGATATTGTTCTACTTATTTTTTGGTTATTTCTCTTTTATATTTTTATTATTATTCCTTATTCTTTAACCTCTTTACTTTCTAGATTTTTTAATTCTTTTTTTAGTTTTTAATTCCCTTTTTTTGTTTAAATTTTATTTTTTTCCTAAAATGTTTCCTATTGTTTACACTCTTTGTTTTCCTTTTTAAAAAAAAATTCTCTTCTTTTTTATTCTTCTTTAATTTTGATTGAAAGTTGTTTTCTTCATATTTAATTTCATTCTTAACATACGTTTTTTTTCGAAGTTATTTTCATTTAGTGCTTATCCAACATTTGTTTCCTTCAAGATTTGTATTTTTTTCCTACATATTTTTCTTAAATTTTTTCCAATTTTACTATACTTAGACTAAAAATTCTATCTTTGCATTTTGTTCAGGCTTTTTGCATTTATTTTCAATTCTCTCTTTTATTCGATTATTTTCTTTTTCTTCTAAAGTTTTTTATTATATTGTTTCTTTTAAAATTTTCTTGCTTTATTATTCAGATACTATTCTACATTTTTTCTTTCCTTTATTTTTTGTATATTTTTCACTTTATTATGCCTTATTATTTCACTTTTTTACTTTCTAGATTTTTTCCTTCATTTTTAGTTTTTATTCTATTTCATATTTTTATTTTATTATTTTATTCTAGATTTTTCTATTTTTCAAACTCTTTCTTTTCCTTTCTTTAAATTAATTTTTACTTTTCTATTTTTCTTTACCTTTGATTGAATATTATTTTCTTCATATATTATTTTTCATGGTAGATATTTTTTTCTTTTAAAATTTCTTTTATTTATTTTTTTAGCATTCTATTGTTTACTTCTAGCTTTATGTTGCTCCTTTTTTAATACTTTTTTATTTTTTATTTTTCTCCGTAATTTTCTAGACGCTTTTCCAATTCTACTCTACATACTTTTAAAATTGTTAATTTTCTTTGTTGTCCATGTTTTTTACATTTCTTCTTTTCAATTCTCTCTTTCTTTTTTCATTTTTTTCTTTTTACTCTAGAATTTTTACTTTCTTTCCTTTTTAAAATTTTCGTACTCTTTTTCAAAATATTATCCCAGATTGTCCATTTTATCATTCTTTATTCTTTCACTTCTTTACTTTTTAGATTTTTTTCCTTTCTTCTTTTGTTTTGTTCTTTCACATTTTTATTCTTTTATTCTTCATTATTATTTAAACTCTATTTTCCCTTTTTTAAGATTTTTCCTTTTTCTCTTTTTATTATTTTCAACTAAGTCTTAATTTCTTCATTTTAATTTCTTTTGTTTAGATATTTTTCCTTTTGAAGTTTCTTTCATTTATTCTTTGATAAGTCTTTTTGTTTCCTTCTAGCCTTTTTTTATTTTTTTACTCCTTTTTATCTTTAATTTCTCTGCATACTTTTCTTGAATTGTACAAATATCCTATACATACTTTTAAAATTCTTTCTTTGCTTTTTTTTAGATTTTTTAAAATTCTTCTTTCAATTCTCTTTTTCTTTTTTCGTTTGTTTTTGTTTTATTCCATAACTTTTATTTTATTTTAAAAATTTTATTACTTTATTTTTTAGATATTATTACACCTTTCCCTTTCTTTTATTTTTTCTAGATTTTTTATTTTATAATTCTCTATTCTTTCACATCTTACATTCTTGATTTTCTTTCTTTTTGTTTTAATTATCATTCATATTTTAATTCTTATTTTTTTTCTAGATTGATTGATAAAAGAAAAAGAATATCTAATTAAAAAGAGTTCCAAATTCACGTGCACTTGGTGCACGCGCATTTTACTAGTAGTAGTAATAATAATGACAGAGTATAAAACGTACAACTGATACAAAAGACACATAGAAAATGACACATCTACTACAATTCATAGACATCACTCACACTACAGGAAATAACACTATAACAATTGAACTCCTGTAATGATATCTGTTGAGAAATATATATCAGATACAGAATTTAATGGATAAATGTTGGTACAAACATTGATGGATCAGAGTCATGGATACTCCTTTAGATGGAGCCATCAATTTTAAATAACAAATAAATTTAGTACAGAATTGATAAAATCAAACATTTCATTACATTTCTCAAAGCATCTTATTTGTAATCTGCATAGCTGTTACTAAGTGCATAATTATGATCAAAGAAGCAAGTTGAGACTTCTGATTTCATAAGATTTAATGACTTGAGTGCATTAGATCCCTCTTGATGTTAATTAAGCATGTTTTAAGTAAAAATATAGAAGAAATAACACCTGTGCACTACTCTATCATGTGGTTATGCTTTATTATTTCATGGTTTTAAAGAAGTTCTGTGTACGAATAAGAAAGATATGTATAACACAGTATACAATTATAAGAGTGAAAAAGTTAATTATAGGAACATGATTTAGACTCATATATTCAAGGAACCAAATAACAAGCTAATGGAAACACATGAGTCAAATGACAGTAATAACCAGTTAACTTTACCAGCAAGTAACAGAATGGACCAGGGATGGTTGAACGTATAGAATAAATACATGTCATTTATTCAGGCCCAAAACACATGGTCAGATATTACACCGAGCACTCGATTAGCCATCAAAAGACCAGACATAGATCCACCGCATCCATTACATTGTGGTGTCATTACTAGATCTTCATTTATTCTATTCATATCCGGCAGAAAATTTCATTATTTACATGACTAAAACATACAAACCAAATTTTTGTTGGCTTTACAACATAAAAACTGAATTCAATGGGTCAAATCCCATGATCTAATGTACACCCAAATGAATTGGAGTTTTGGATATCGATTTGAGCCACATACCTAAATGCATGGGTCTAGAATTTGTACAGAAATTGTGAACACTCAAGGTCAGACATGGATGTGACTGAGGGAATCCAAAACTCTTACACTTCAATTATAGGGGCTGTTTGGTTGCAAGGAAGTGGGCGGAAGTAAGGAAATAGGGAAGTATAATTACTCACTTCCCTATCTATCCAAACACCGGAAAAGGAAAATAAGAAAACCCTTTTTTGTTTTCTCTTTTCTCTTTTACACAATCATTTCCTCACTTACAGAGTGCTACAGTTAATTTTGTGGTCATGTAAATCTCATTTGTAATAAGTTGCAGCACAAGACAGTTAATTTTTTGATCATGTAAATCTCACTCGCATTCTAATTACAGTCCATTTTTTTTTTCTTAATTAATTTTTATTTTAATATTATTTACGGTCAACTTTGTGGTCAACTTTTTCACTTTCACTTTTACATTATCATCCAAACACCAGAAAAGACAAAACATTTTTCAAACCACACTTCCCAATAACATCCAAACACCGGAAAACTTACTAACCAATTCCCAAGTTCCAAAGGGAATTATTACAACTTCCTCAATTCCTCACTTCCACCCTTAACCAAACAGGCCCTAACCACATTTTACCTAATGAATGGCATGTACCTTGATTGTTGGAAGGAAAAGCAATAAAGTTAGAACAGGTGAGTTGGTGACAATGGTTTATAACTGTTAATCCAAACTCTTGATGAAGGAAACAACCTCCAAGCATGCAAAGAAAATTTGCCATAGAAAATGATGATACGGCTAGAGTTAAATAAACAAAAAATATATCAACTCATGAGGACCCATTCGCTAAATGGGCAGGGAAGGCAAACATATTGGCTCTGGCAAGTCAAGACCTGTTGATGGTTCATGTGAAATGGACCCATTAACCGTGCTGCTCATGGTTCCACATCCATATCACAACATGACCTTGTTTAATATAAATAAACCAATTTTAAATAAAATAAACAAATTTGACTCTGAGCCATCCCCAATATATTAATAGCTTCAAAAAAAAAGGCTGAAATAAGAAATGAAACTAAATGAAGGAAATAAATTTTAAGAGTTTTGTCCAAATCGTGGTTTCAAATGTCTGTTGATTCTGCTATACATCGATAACATTGCATCGTGCATTGAGGTACCTGTTACCATGTTAACCATATACAAATCCACTGACACTGATAGTCAATATTGGCAATTGATACCACAAACCATTGGCCGATACTCATACGATACTAAGATTGTAAACCACCATGTACTACCTCCCCACACAAGGAAATCGAACCTTGTTGGTTCCAAAATTGCCACCCGTGGGCGCGTGCAAAGATTATATGGAACATATGTACTTAACATGTTTGTGCATGCACGAAGTTAGGTAAGTCACATTGTTACTAAACTAGGTGTACACTTTAAGTCACATTGTTACTAAACTAGGTGTACACTTTCCATAAGTGTACACCTAGTTTAGTAACAATGTGGAAAGAGGATACTTTAACATACTACCAAGTTACTCTAATAATTACTTTTGCACAACAATATTGCTCGCTTTGGAGATTATGTGAAGATCTCAACATTTGGATGCATGGAAATCAAGACATGAGGGTCAGGTGGAACTAATAAAAGGAAAAAGGACAATCAGTATTTGACATTCAGAAGGCATGGCATGAAACAGAAGATCTGCCATCTCCACCTCAGAATGGGAAGCAAAATTGCCCTTGTTTCTCCTTCAATTGTACAACACTGAAAGATGATAATACACTTCAGCATAAAAATAGGTCTTCATTTTTATTCAAAAGTTGCTATAAATATAACCATACACTTTCGACAAGGAAAAAATGTACAGGTCATATAAGCAAATAAAAACATCAGGTCCTGATCAAGCATAATTCTCAACCAGTGCAAGTGTTAAACAAAGTATATTCAAGAAGAAAAATAACTGATTAAATAGCAAGTAAAACTTGCCTGTAGGAGCAAAAGGTGGATCATCGACGAGATTAGTAGCCGGGATATGTAAATTCTCTTGGCCCCCACTGATATCTTCACACACCAATCTGCCTTGAGAAATAATAAGTTTAATAGGATAATTGTGAATACGATATAAAAAGCCTTCTAGGAATTCAGCGCCAATATATTGATGACAACATTCATTAATGGCTAATTTCTTGAAAGTCTTTAACATCCAAGGCTAGGATTCAGCGCCAATATATGAAGGTTTACCTACCTTGAGTCGAGCACGGCGAGTTCCATGCCCAAGTTATTGATGCATAAAGAGTTAGATGATGCATAAAGAGTTAGATGATGACAATGATGATGAATCAAACCTACCAAATGAAAACTTGACCTTACATGCATGTTAGGCCCATTTTGAAGTATTCAATTCTCAAAGAATGAATAGGCACCATCAAAATACAAAAGGAAAAAAAAAAGTAGCAAAACACTAGCAGCTCATTTTCAAGAAAATACACAAATCAGTGTATATATTCTTGTGGTTATATAATCATACAGAAGTGTATACTCTTGAATACCGTGAACGCAAGAAAGAACTTACTGCACACTAATTAATGCTGCACTTATTTGTAATCTAAAAATTAGGATAAGAAACTCTGCTTGCTAGTTCTTTCCCTCAAGCAAACTCCTAAATCAATTGATGCACGCATATATCTTAACAACCCAAATGCACACATCAAAATGATTTTTGCTTTCTTTTGAAGGGGACGTACAAATTTGAAATAAAAATGGGTACCCATACCAGATTGCCCCAAAATTTATCTACAAATGAACATTATTATTCACAAAACCCCATTCCAAACAATTGGCTGCACTCCTTTTGCCTTGCCATATCACTTAGTTTCTACGGTTATTTGGGACAATGAAATGGAGCAGGAGCATAAAAATTGTATGGGCAATTTTGCTACACCACTTCTGATGAGGACATCATGCCACCGCCCAGGAGCAGGTTCGATCGAGTATACTTCAGGAGGCGACGCGCTGGTCTTCTATGGCTTTAGATGGGACTTATTTCAGACTTTATTGATAGCAGATGTTTTTACCTTTATTTGTTTTCCTTTATTTTTATCTTTTGTGGACGTTTAGTACCACATCGGTTATTTTCCAGTAGTCCTCTTTTGTAAAGCCTATATAAGGCCCCTTAAACTATTGGAATGAATTATTGAATGATTAAAATTTTCACAAATTATCTGAGTAATTCTTGAGTCTCTTTTGCTCTCGAGTTTTGGGTGAGAAGCCCGTGCAAGGGGTGGAAACCCAAATTTTATCTTTTTTTTTCTCAATTTAAATCTTGATTCGATTTGAAGGTGATTGCGATCCAGGTGATTTTACATCATTTTGGTATCAGAGCACCGGTTTTCAATCCCTTTCAAATATTGTCTTTTCCAATTTTTTTCTCCAATCTCCCAAACCCTAGATCTACGTCAACTCCAGATTCAGATCCATTCCAGCAAAAAAAAGAAGAAAAAAAAGAAAAAAAATACACTGTTTCAAAAAAAAATTACAGTGAAAAAAAAAATATTCTCATCGAAAATCCCTGGAAAAATTCGAAACTCGCACTGTTCATCTCCCTGTTCATCATCGCCGCTGCCTTCAACGATCTAGCCATTTTCACCGCTGCAGCACCACCCGCCGCCACCGCAGTCGGAGAGTCGCCGTCCCCATCCTCATCATCATCACCGTCGCTGACGCCGCTGTTTCCTCTTGCCCTAGCCGACAGCGAATAGAGAAGAAAAGAAGAGATCGAGCGTCGCCGGATTCCCCCTCTGAACCTAGATCGGAGCGTCGCCACCCAATCTTCAACGACGCCCTCCGCCACCACCTCAGGTCAACACCGATCGGATCCGGTGAAGCGTCCCTCGCCCAACATCGTCGTCCTCGTCTTCGTTCGCTGATCCGATCGCCGAACCCACCGCCATCATCGCCAGGAGACCGCCCCCACAGCAGCACCCTCCACCGCCCTGTTTTCCGCCGCCGTCGCTGCACCGTTCACCACCCGTCGAGGCCTGACAGCGCCCGGAGACATCACCGTCGAAGTTGAGTTCCCCACGGCCTTCGCCTTCAAGTCCAGGGCGGTCACTGACATCCTTCACCAACTTCGACGAGAACTCCCTTCACCGCCTGTCGCCACCGCCACCGCAAGTCGCTCCGTGTCGCGAGCCCTAGCGAAGATCGAGGGAGGGATCGCTGAAGATCGCCGCCACGACCCCCTCCTTCCTCCACCGACAAACTCAGCCTCTGCTCGACGAGGCCTTTGTCGCCGTAGATCTCAAGCGCCGTGGGAGCCTAGCCGTGGGAGCCTCGCCGGTGAACGCTCCAGGCCGCCGCCATCAGGTCGCCGCCGCACCGTTGCCCTAGCTGCGCGAGTGGAGAAGTGAGCTCGGGTGTCGGGTGAGGGCTTCATCAAAACCCGCCCAGCCTTTAAGTAGGCGAGCCCACCCTGGCCCAGTCAACAGTACAGGTCCATTCAAGTCCAGGTCCAATCAAGTCCGACCGGCCCAGGTCCATTCAAGTCCACCAGGCCCAGTCAACAGTACAGGCTTTATTCTGACTCAGTTCCAGTTGCTTCAGCCCAAGCCAGGTTTAGTTGATTGCACCCGAGTCACCCTACTGAGTCAACTCAGTCCTGGAATTGTTCTGACTCAGTTTAAAGCAACGCAATACTTCAGACGGCCGTTCAGGACTCGTTTCAAGTCCGAATTGATCCGTTTTCGAGGCAGTAGATTCGTGACGACCAGTACTACGCGCCTACAGCAGTCTCGTTCAGGTTTGAATTACGGTCGCCTTCCCAGGTAACTTTGAATATTCTGTCAGTTAATTCCTGTCACTTGATTAAAATAGCTAGTTCTCCCAATCTGTCGCATGATAGAATTTATTGACTGTTGCCCACTAAATAAGTGAGTTGTGTGATTCTGATCTTGAGTGGTAACCGACCTAATATTAATTGTGCAACTAAATTAATTTGAATTTGTGATTACTTAATTAATCTTGAAAATTAACTGTACCAGCACGTGTTTTATCACTGTCTCCACATTACAATTTCTTAATCACGTGTTAGTCTCATTAGCTTAAAATTGGTATCATCTTTCATCATTCTAATCTCTGACTCCTCCTGCATAACATATATATCCTAAGGACAGCTTGCATTTAGGGTCAGCGAGAATTTTGCATGCCTACGAGAAGTGGTAGAACTTTTTCTATAGGCGAAACCTCAGCACCAATGGACCCTAGCATTCATGATACCCTTAACACAATCCTACAAAAGATAGAGAGCATGGACAGACAACTACAAGAAGTTAAGGATCATGTTGATGTCAACTGTAGGGACCTAGCAACCAGAATTGGTAGGCTAGAAACCAATAGGAGAAGAATCAGGGATGATGAGAGTTCTCGAAATGACAGTAGGTCTCCTAGGCGTGAGCGAGACCATGACAGTAGGTCTCCTAGGTGTGAGCGAGGCCCACCTTACCGAACAACTGATGCCGATGCCCAGTATATCAGGAGCGTTAAAGTTGATGCTCCTTCTTTTGACGGGCGTTTAGACCCTCAGGTCTATATCGATTGGCAGTTGGCCATGGACCGATATTTTCGTTGGCATGATATGTCTGAATCAAGAAAGGTTCGATTGGCCGTTATGAAATTAACGGGACAAGCGGGGCAATACTGGGAAAATTTAGAGAGGATGATGAGGTACAGAAGGGAAGACCCCGTGGACACTTGGGAAAGCATGAAAGAGAAGCTTATAATGAAGTATGTTCCACCATCATTCAGTCAACAATTGTTGGACAAATGGAATCGATGGACCCAGGGAAACAAGTCAGCCGCTGATTACATTGCTAAGTTTGATGAATATCTAAATCGGTGTGGAGCTATTGAGTTAGAATCTCCCGAACAGACCCTATCTAGGTTTAGGTCCGGTCTTAGGGATGATTATCACCGAGAGCTCATTGCTCGAGGCATCACGACTCTAGAACGGGCGTATCAGCTAGTCACCGACTTAGATGAGTCTAAAGGATCCTACTTTAATCGAAGTAATTTTAAGGATAACTCTAGAACCACCACTACTGGCCAGCCAAGCTTCAACCGAACACTTCCTACCCCAAGTAAACCTGCCTCCAGTTCCTCTAGCGTCAAACCAGCAGGTCCTCCTGGTGCAAAGCCCTTTGCATCCGAGAAGAGAACGGTAAGTGAACCAGGAAAAGTCAACCCTAGAACCCAATGCTACAGGTGTCAAGGGTATGGTCACCTCGCCAGCCAGTGCCCGAGTCAGACCAAAACCCTCTTCGTCGAAGTTCCCATTGAAGATATAGAAGGAGAGGATGATGGAGAAGAAGTGGTGCACCAACAAGACGATGACTCGGATGCCTCTGTCGAAGAGTATGAATTTAATGGGTGCATCCGAACTGTGGAAATGACGAGCTTACCTCCTAGAGTAGCTCGCACCCAATTAGGAGTGGTTAGATGTACTTTAACCCAGCCTGAACCACTCAACGACTGGAGAAGAACTGCCATATTCCAAACTTGCACAAAATTGGCAATAAGAACTGCAAGGTAATAGTGGATAGTGGCAGTTGCATCAACGCTGTGGCGTCAAAGCTAATCACCACCTTGGGAATGACACCGGTGAAGCATCCAAACCCCTACAAGGTTACATGGATCGATGCTACATCTATAGATGTTCAAGAGAGATGTCAAATTCCCATCCAGTTTGCCACATACACAGAAAATGTGTGGTGTGACATACTCCCCATGAATGTAGGTCATATCATTTTGGGTCGACCATGGTTATTTGACCTAGATGTGACCATACATGGACGTACCAACCAGTGCTCGTTCGTCCATAATGGGAAAAAGGTGAAGATTATGCCAAACCAACCGAAGCCGCCAACCCGAGAGAAAGAGGCTGATAAAGGAAAAGATAAAGTGGACGTTATAAATCCAAAAAAAAAGGTTGATAAGGGCAAAGGTAAGATGGAAATGAATTTGATTAGCCACGATCAACTTGAAAAGAGCTTGCAGGATGGTTCTACTTGTTATGCTCTCGTGGCTCGAGAGGCTAGCCGGGATATCGAGGAGCAGATTCCTGAGCACATCAAGCCAATTCTGGAGGAGTTTTCCGAAACCCTCCCACAAGATCTTCCAGGTGAGTTGCCCCCTATGCGAGACATCCAACATGCTATTGACTTAGTCCCAGGAGCAACTTTACCAAATTTGCCCCACTATAGAATGAACCCAACTGAACATGCGGAATTGCAACGGCAAGTAGAAGAGCTACTTGACAAGGAGTTCATCAGAGAGAGCTTGAGTCCATGTGCGGTTCCCGCACTTTTAGCGCCAAAGAAGGATGGCACATGGCGTATGTGTGTGGATAGTCGTGCAATCAATAAAATTACCGTCAAGTACCGTTTCCCTATTCCCCGTCTTGATGATATGCTGGATCTGATGTCATGTGCCACAATCTTCTCCAAGATTGATCTTAAGAGCGGGTACCATCAAATTAGAATCCGACCCGGGGATGAATGGAAAACCGCATTTAAGACTAAGGATGGGTTATATGAATGGTTGGTTATGCCATTTGGACTGTCCAATGCTCCAAGCACCTTCATGAGAGTAATGACCCAATTGTTTTGACCGTTTATCGGTAAGTTCGTGGTGGTCTATTTTGATGACATACTGATCTATAGCCAAACCCCGGAGCAACATGTGGGTCATCTGAGGCAAGTCCTCTGCACACTCCATGCTGAGAAATTTTATGCAAATCCAAAAAAGTGTGCTTTTTGTATAGACAGGGTTATCTTCCTAGGATTTGTGGTTTCCTCCGAGGGGGTTTCCGCAGACCCTGAGAAAGTGAAGGCAATAACCGAGTGGCCATAACCCCGGACGATCAGGGAAGTCAGAAGTTTTCACGGGTTAGCCACTTTCTACCGTCGGTTCATCAAGAATTTTAGTGCTATCATGGCATCTATCACCGACTATTTAAAGAGTGAGGTGTTCCAGTGGACTCCTGCTGCCTCCAAAGCTTTCGCTGAAATAAAGAAGATGATGACGGAAGCTCATGTAATGCGTCTCCCTGATTTTTCAAAAGCTTTTGAAGTAACTTGTGACGCATCGGGACTAGCAATAGGTGGTGTACTGAGTCAGGAAAACCACCCGGTTGCTTATTTCAGCGAAAAATTAAATGATGCCCGTCAACGCTACTCCACTTATGATAAAGAATTTTATGCGGTTGTACAGGCGTTGCGCTACTGGAGACATTATCTGTTGCCACAGGAATTCGTGTTGTACTCAGATCACGAAGCGTTAAGATATCTCAACTCCCAGAAGAGATTAACGCGAGGCATAGCAAATGGGTGGAGTTCTTGCAGGATTACACTTTTGTCCTCAAACATAAAGCAGGCATCGAGAATAAGGTCGCTGATGCGCTGAGTCGACGTGTCACGATCTTGGTGGCAATGAGCATAGAAGTGGTTGGATTTGAAAAATTAAAGGAGGAGTATGAATCATGTCCCGATTTTGGGAACATTTATGTCACGTTACGAGACGGCCCTGTCCGTGAGATGTACGGTTTTCTCCTTCAAGACGGTTATCTCTTCCGATTCCGTAAGTTGTGTATTCCCCGTACGTCCCTCAGGGATTTTCTCTCTTGGGAACTACATGCTGGAGGTCTGGCGGGACATTTCGGTCAGAACAAAACAATTGAGGCCGTTGAACACCGATTCTACTGGCCGAGTCTGAAAAGAGATGTTTCTAAAGTAGTTAGCCAATGTCGCACGTGTCAATTGGCCAAGCAACAAAAGCAGATTGCCGGACCTTACACTCCTCTTCCTGTACCTAATTGCCCCTGGCAAGACGTGAACCTAGACTTCATACTAGGACTGCCTAAAACTCAAAAAAAGCATGATTCTATCCTAGTGGTAGTTGACCGATTCTCTAAAATGGCTCACTTCATCCCGTGTTCCAAGACCTCAGATGCGTCTCGAGTTGCTGTCTTATTCTTTGATCATATCGTAAAGTTGCACGGGATACCTAAAACCATGGTGTCTGATAGGGATGTTAAGTTTGTTAGCTATTTCTGGAAAACACTTTGGCATAAGATGGGCACCAAACTGAAATTCTCAACCGCCTTTCACCCACAGACAGATGGTCAAACCGAGGTGGTTAACAGATCGCTAGGAAATCTCCTCAGGTGTCTAGTTGGAGAAAATTTAAAAACTTAGGATCTCATTTTGCCCATGGCTGAATTTGCATATAACGGGTCTGTTAATAGGACTACGGGTCTCAATCCTTTTGAAATAGTAAGCGGTTTTAAGCCTAGGCAACCCATTGATTTAATTCCCATGGCTCATCATCATTCTAGGGTATCAGACTCCGCATCAGCATTTGCATCCCATATCCATGCATTACATGAGGAAGTCAGAGACAAGATAATGAAAAATAATACTGATTATAAAGCTTCTGCAGATCTACATCGCCGATTAAGGTCTTTTAATGTCGGAGATTATGTGATGGTCCGCATGCGACCCGAACGGTTTCCACCAGGAACTGTGCAGAAATTACACGCGAGAAGTGCAGGGCCATTCAAGATTATTAAGAAAATCAATTCAAATGCTTATGTGGTGGATCTCCCACCTGACTTTGGCATTAGTTGCACCTTTAATGTTGAGGATTTGGTTCCATATCGAGGTACTTTTGATACCCCTTCTGATCCATTTGTGGATGAGCCAAGCCGAGACCTTCTTTCTGAGAGCCCCCCACTACCTCCACTTCCCCCTAAAATGTCCTATGCAACAGAACATATAGATTCTATCTTGGATGATCAGATTATCTCTACTGGAGATGGGGGACGAGACGCTATCTCATTAAGTGGACGGGAAAACCTGATTCAGAAAATTCTTGGATTACTGAGGAAGACCTCCAGCATCTTGATCCTGATCGACTGGAGCATTATCACAGCAGACAGCAGTTCTGTCCCCCACACTCGACAGCGTCGAGTTCCTTCCACCCGGGGGAATTGATGAGGACATCATGCCACCGCCCAGGAGCAGGTTCGATCGAGTATACTTCAGGAAGCGACGCGCTGGTCTTCTATGGCTTTAGATGGGACTTGTTTCAGACTTTATTGATAGCAGATGTTTTTACCTTTATTTGTTTTCCTTTTATTTTTATCTTTTGTGGACGTTTAGTACCACATCGGTTATTTTCCAGTAGTCCTCTTTTGTAAAGCCTATATAAGGCCCCTTAAACTATTGGAATGAATTATTGAATGATTTAAATTTTCACAAATTATCTGAGTAATTCTTGAGTCTCTTTTGCTCTCAAGTTTGGGTGAGAAGCCCGTGCAAGGGGTGGAAACCCAAATTTTATCTTTTTTTTCTCAATTTAAATCTTGATTCGATTTGAAGGTGATTGCGATCCAGGTGATTTTACATCAACTTCAGTGGTAAGGCCCGGTTGTTCAGTTAAATGCACTTACCAGACTATAATCAATGATCCGCTTAAAATCGAAACATGTGATAAAAACTCTTCTTTCTAGTTGTAATTTTTAAAGCAATCCATGTATACATATATTTCAGCAGCCCAAATGCCTCTTCAATGTTGTCACTACTTTCTCAAAGATACCCTAAAGACAGTTAACCAATGACTGAGGAGACCCCAAAACTTGACTCCAGTCACGCAGGGCTAATAAGGAATCAATGTAGAAAATTTACCCCAAGGTGTAGCATATTCTCTTCCCATCCCCTCCTGCTATAACTTTGTATTAGTCTAAATATATAGAACAGTATATACTATAGTTGATACTCTCTCACTCTTAAGCACCAATAATTACATATGACCTCCTCAAGTGTACTTCAGAAATTAGAGAATTCTTATGACTTTCATTTTCATAGAAGATGACAAGTGCAAACACATGCTCAAGCATAAATTAGATGGCCTTGGACATCACATAATATGAATAAGCAACAGCTGAAACAAAATGCAGGGTGTTGCAAATTTACATTGTGAGCAATTTCTTTATTTATTTCTCAGTTCTAATTATTGAAGGTGGAAAATCTACTAGAGAACGTGATCAATATCATTATCTCAATGATTAAACAATTCTTTGGGTTTAAAATGTGCATAAAAGAGGGAAGATGTCAAATTCAAAATGATCAAATCCAAGAAAACAGTGTAAATGAAATCTAAAGCAACTAAAATATGTCGTCAAATACTTTAGAGATTAAGTTCAGTGTATCTTCTCATCTTACCCAAATGAAATTTTACTTAATTGACCTATGAAATGCCCTCTCAGAGTTCGGTCAGTCAATTATGTGCCAATATCAAGTTAACAAAAGAATACACCAAAGAATGCATAAAATTTAGAAGAAAAAGATCGACCATTTATCATCTGACAATACCTTTTACAGCTTAATAGCAAGAATAATTACATCAAAAATCTGGACTTCAGAAACTCATGACAACATTCGAAGTGAACGGACGTAGCTGAGCCCGGAGGCGCTTCGACTCCCCTTCCTCCTCCTCTTGTTCCTCCCTCGGTCGCTTCGGGCGGCGACTAGCCAACCGCTCGGCCTCCGCCTGATGCGTACCTCGCCGGAAACGTCGCCGGATTCCGCCATTAACCGCTCCTCGTCGCCATCTCAACCTGCAACTGAGAAGAAGAACGGGGAGAACATGCAATTTGGGGATGGAATTGGGGAAAATTGATAGGAAAGTAGGGCAAAGTGAGTGCCCTAGCTCTTGCACAAAGGGAGAACTCAGAGATGGGATCAAATCCTCATAAAATCCAAACAAGCTGAAATCACAGAAAAATTGCTCTGCTGCTCTTAAATCGATAGGAAAATACGCTGCGACTCTAAATGGGTTTGGGTGGATTTTGGCATCACTTAAGCTAACCCGCAACCCGACCCGCAACTGAAACTCAATTTAACACAATCCCGCCATTTCTCCCAACGATCCCAACTGCCTGAGCATGTCCGAGCATCTGAAAACACTGTAGCAGCTCCCAACTGCCGCGGTGGCCGCCGATGGAGTCTGGCCTGCATCAAATCTCCCCCCTTAAAATCAACCTCGTCCTCAAGCATGCTCTCAAGATGACCCATTTGTTCCTTTGCTTGGCAAGAGCCGAAGTCAATGTCTGTATCATGAAGATGCCACACGCCAATGCACTCTCCTTCAGTTCTGCATAGGAGCCTGTGTGTTGTCCCAGTGTATACTTTCATAACAGGTTCTGCAAGCTCTTCCCAATCTGAACCATTAGTGTCTGCAGATGTTGCTTCCCAGTCTGAAACTTTGCCCTATCTGATGAAATAATCGTACTATGCAGCAGTCCCTATCTTTTCACGTGAGGAGAACCGCTCCCCAAGAGAAGTCTGACCCTTACTGCTGACGATAAACACTGGTCACCACACGGTGTGTTGAGGAATGAAACAATATCTGCGCTTGGGGTTTTATCCCTGTAAAACTCAGGCATTATAGTGCCATCATAATCCAGGAATATTGCCCTCCTATTTGCTCTCTTATAGGAGGAGATAGTTTCATCAATCGACAGCTTGTTGAAACTGGGTGAAAGGGCAACAACTTTGCAAGCTTTCCTAAGCTCTTGGGCAAAGCTGCAAGCCCAATAGGGTGCAGCACTTTTGTTGTAGTATCTTCGCAAACTTTCCTAAGATCTTGGGCAAAGCTGCAGGCCCTATAGGTCAGCTGATGATAGCTGACATAGTTGTAGTGCTTCTCGTGACGAAACTTCTTCTTAGTCTTAGACATTCCTTCTGTGAGGCACATAGCATCATCAACATCACCAGCCAAGGCCCTAGCCAATGCTGCAACTGAAAAGTTAGACCTATAATTGGTTGATTTTCCTACAACTAACTTGTGATCAACCTTAAAAATATGATTCTCCCCCTGAAGTATTGCTGCTAGCCCTAAAAAGTCTTGAAAGTTGGCTCACTCTCTTGAGAGCATTTGGAAAGCTTCACCAGCACAGTTCCTTATCTAGTCAGTGCCCTTGCGATCATCTTGAAATCAGGACGAAACTCTCTGCCCCTCTCGACAACTTTATCACAATCCTTTATATAGTTTTCATACCTTCTCATCTCCAGATAAACTGCTGCCAGCTCGTGAGTGTGATGGTCAGTTTCCGACTTCCACGAGATCACGTCATGTGTTCACCCAGCACCCAAACATGTGAGCGACACGTGGTTACTTTCAGAACATCCGACCGGAGGTATCTATTCCCGATTAAAACCCCGAAAGGCTCATATAGTTAGAAGAAAGATATAGAATTAGTTGTTAGAATATCTATCTATAAGCCAAATTATAATTTGAACTCGACAGTTATAGCTCAAGAACATATCAACCATATGAACAATTGGACGCAGAGAATCAGATAAAGATGGACTCTCATCCACCTCATTCAAATTAGAATGTAAAACTTAGTTGCCTAGGAGATAAGAGAGTTAGGTGTTCGTGTTGGGTATTCTGCTTAACAAGAATCAATCTGACAACTAATCAAGATCACTGAGATATCAACAATCTAATTGGCCAGGTCGGCAAATATCAGGTGGGAGGTTTTCCGTTCAATAGAACGTTCCTTAATTTAAGAACCACCTTTCAATTTCCTTCCTTGGTTTAAGCACCAATTAGACTGAATCCAAGTCAGTCTCGATATACTGTAAAGTATATCCCCTGTATAAAGGACTTAATCCACTTATACAGTATCACTTAGACTGAATCTAAGTCAATCTCGATATACTGTAAAGTATATCCCCTGTATAAAGGACTTAATCCACTTATACAATATTTAGAGTGAGGTACGCTTAAAGCGAATCTCCTTAAGACAATTACGTCCCCCGCACCGGTGCTAACGGGATAATGGACGCTGGTCTCCCAAGATACAACACTCTTTCACGGTATTTGGATAGCACTACCAAATCACCGTACGGTCGAACCGTAGTCAACCAGTACCTTCCACAGGATCGTTGAAGCAGCGGTACAAGGACAAATTTCGAATGAATATTTGCCCCTTACTTTGGAGTAGCACCCACTGTTGAGGACGATGGAAGGTTGAAGAATATTCTTCTTCAGAAGTCTTAGATTCAGACAACAATTCTATAAAAGAATCTGTTGAATTTTCTAAGCCTTCTTTCAGAACGAATTTTGCAGAATCTCAGTTGGAAGTCGCTTCGGAAACCGAGTTACGGATTTCCCACTTCCCTTTTGGAAGTCACTTCAGAACTCTACTTCCCAGTTCAGAACGCAGAAAAAATTGAAGTGTTCAGAACTCAGAGAAGAGAAGTGTTTGTTCTTGGTGTGATTGGTGTGTATTCTGTGTGTTTTCAATTGAGAGATTGGAGTGCTTTATATAGCACTCCAAGAGGGGCCAATAGGACTGAAAGATTGCAACCTTTCGTCCCAACCATTGCAACCTTTGGGCGTCCAACTGGTTCGCAACCTTTGGCAGTCCAACTGGTTTGCACCCGTTGGCAGTCCAATTGGTTCGCGACTGTTGGCAGTCCAACTGGTTTGCACCCGTTGGCAGTCCATTGGTTCGCGACTGTTGGTGGTCCAACAGGTTCGCAACCTGACAGCGGAGCGGAGCGGATCCGGTCCGGTTCGGCCCATACTACGAGACCTGATTTAAAAAGAACCAGGCCAGGTAGGGAACCCGAACCCGAACCCATGCCCGAGCCCGAGCCCGAGCCCGGCCCGGCGCCGGGCCCGGCACCGGCGCCGGCCGCCGCCGCCAGCGGCGGCGCGCGTGCGCATGCATGTCTGCATGTGCGGGCATAGTTCCCTCCTTTTCGCGCGCGAAAAATCCAAGTACCCAAAGGGCACGCCCTTTGTTCTCAATTTTCTCTATATATACACCACAAACTACCATCCCACGGCCAATGTGGGACTAAATGCTTTAAGCTACCTTTAGTCCCTTTTGGCTTTGAATTAGGCAATCTTTGGACTTGAATATCTCATTCATTCGAAGTCGGAATTGAACATGTGAATATACCACGTTCATCACAAATGGAAGGAGAACACACTCCAACCATCATCCGGTTGATTCGATCAACGGATCTTGCCATAATTCAACTCGAAGATTCACTTTATATTTTTCAATTCCAACAATCCCCCACAATGAATGGAGATTCAAGGAAATGACACACAAAGAGACTGACTCTATTGTGTAAGGTACTTTAGAAAAGAAACTGCATAAGGATAGGTGAACTAGGTCTTGAACCTTCCATAGTGAAAGTTTTATCGGACTTACTGGCTAATCAGTGAACTAGGTCTTGAACTGTTAGCCGTTAGTGTAAGCCAAGTCAACAAGCTTCACACAGTGACTTTTCAAATCAACTTTGGTTCTCTGTTGTGTCCGTTTTGACCCTGGACATTCTTGGTTTCAGAGAGTATCTTTAGGGAATAACAGCCTCCATAGAGATTCCCAAAGAGCCGACCCAACTCTATACTCACATAGGTGATGGACCTATGAAGAGTAGTCTACTCTACTCCACTTGTATAGTAACAAGATATAGGCATCATTAAAAGCGTTAAGCTTATCCTTAATCCACTTGTAGAAAAGCACTTATGTGCACCTTAGAATGGATTGGAGTCAAGCTCCCAAGTGCTTACTTGCTGAGTCAATCATAACTAGTTTTTCCTCTTGAACTTAGTCCGTGGGATCTCCAGTCGCTAAGTGAGGTTTCCATTAAGCTGACTCGGTAAGGTTAGGCTTTTAGACCCATTCCCCTCGATGCGCAGTTTATACGCTCTCCACTTAAACCTTTAGTAAGCGGATCCGCTAAATTATCCTTTGACGATACAAAGTCAATAGAGATAATTCCATTTGAGAGCAACTGCTTCACGGTATTATGTCTACGACGAATATGTCTAGACTTACCGTTGTATATCACATTTTGTGCCCTAGATATAGCTGCTTGATTGTCGTAGTGTATACATATAGCGGGCACTGGCTTTTGCCATAACGGTATATCTTCTAAGAATTGTCGAAGCCATTCTGCTTCTTCTCCAGCCTTATCTAAGGCTATGAATTCCGATTCCATAGTGGAACGGGCAATACATGTTTGCTTAGAAGATTTCCAAGATACCGTTGCTCCTGCTAGAGTAAATACGTATCCGCTAGTTGATTTTGATTCCTCAGAATCTGCAATCCAATTAGCATCACTGTATCCTTCCAGTACAGGAGGATACTTTCCATATCTCAAGGCATATTCCTTGGTATGTGATACGTAACCCAATACTCGTAGTAGAGCGGTCCAATGTAGATCACAAGGATTACTAGTGTATCTACTTAACTTGCTTACAGCGTAAGCAATATCGGGTCTAGTGCAATTCATCAAATACATTAGACTTTCGATAATCTGCGAATACTCCAACTGGCGTATTCCAGTTCCTGTATTCTTATGAAGGTGGACGTGTGGGAGAAAAGGATTTGTATTCTCCTTTATCCCATGATCCTTGAATCTTTCTATCATCTTATCCACGTAGTGAGATTGAGATAGACTGATTCCATCTGGTGTTCTAGTAATTTTAATTCCTAAAATTACATCAGCAAACCCCAGATCCTTCATGTCAAAACTGTTGGATAACATTCTTTTAGTGGACTTAATAATCTCAATATTAGTCCCAAGTATCAACATGTCGTCTACATAAAGACAGACAATGATACATGCATCTCCAACTGTTTTCGTGTAAACACACTTATCGCATTCATTAATAGTGAATCTATCTTTGATCATGACACTATCAAATTTCTCATGCCATTGTTTTGGAGCCTGTTTTAAACCGTATAAGGATTTTACCAATTTACACACCTTGTGTTTTGGCCCTTGACTTTAAATCCTTCTGGTTGCTCCATATATATTTCTTCATTTAATTCACCATTTAAGAATGCAGTCTTGACATCTATTTGATGGATATCTAAGTTGTGCAATACTGCAATCGCAATCAACATTCGAATGGACGTTATTCTTGTTACTGGTGAATAAGTATCGAAGTAGTCAAGTCCTTCTTTTTGTCGATAACCCTTGGCTACTAATCTAGCCTTGTACTTATCGATAGATCCATCGGGTTTTAATTTTCGTTTGAAAATCCACTTACACCCAATTGGTTTACTTCCAGGAGGCAAGTTTACCAATTCCCAAGTATGATTACTTAGTATGGATTCTATTTCGCTATTTATAGCTTCTTTCCACATTTGTGCTTCTGGGTTTGACATAGCCTCTTTAAATGTTTGAGGCTCGCTCTCAATAGCATATGCTATGAAATCTGGACCAAAAGATTTTGAGATTCTAGATCTCTGACTTCTTCTTGGTTCAATTTCCGCATTTACAATTGGTTCCTCGGGGCTTTCGTCCTTGAACGCCATCTCGTGTGTTCTTTTCCCAGAAGTCTTATCTGCTTCCCGTTTGTACGGAAAGATATCTTCAAAGAACACAGCATCTCGAGATTCGATAATCATGTTTACATGAATATCAGGTATTTCTGACTTATGAACCAGAAATCTGTAGGCACTGCTATTTAAGGCATAGCCTATGAATATGCAGTCCATAGTTTTTGCTCCCAACTTAGTCTTTTTGGGTAATGGTTCCAGCACCTTTGCAAGGCACCCCCACATTTTGAGGTAATGGTAGGAAGGTGTCCTTCCATGCCATAACTCGAATGGTATTAGACCAAGTTTCTTGTGGGGTACTCTATTTAGAATATGATTTGCAGTTAATAGAGCTTCCCCCCACAAGTTCTGCGGAGCTCCAGAACTTACGAGCATGGAATTAACCATCTCCTTCAAAGTTCTGTTCTTCTGTTCAGCAATTCCATTCTGCTGAGGAGTGTATGGTGCTGTAGTTTGATGTATTATATAAAAACTAGCACATAACTCACTAAAATCATTTGATTCATATTCTCCGCCTCTATCGGATTTTAGAATCTTGATTTTCTTGTTGAGTTGATTCTCAACTTCGGCTTTATATGTTGTAAACATATTTATTGCCTCATCTTTACTGTTTAAAAGATACACATAACAGTATCTTGTACAGTCATCAATAAAAGTAATGAAATACTTTTTACCGCCTCTAGTTGGCATAAACTTCAAGTCACATAGATCGCTATGAATTAACCCTAAAGGTTCTGTATTTCGATCTATTGAGTGAAATGAATTTTTAGCCAACTTGGCCTCAACACAAACCTCACACTTGCGAATTTCTTCCAAGTTGAGTTTAGGAATGTATCCCAGATTAGACAAGTTTTTCAAAGACTTGTAATTTACATGCCCTAATCTAGCATGCCACAAAATAGGAGACTCAAGCAAATAAACAGAAGAATTTCCTTTATTTATTAGCTTCGGGTACAAATACACAGACTTTTTATCTACCACTGCAACATTGGCTTTAAAAAGTCCATCAACAAGATAACCCTTCCCACATACATCCCTTCCTTAGTAAGTACAAATTTATCGGATTCAAAACCCATTTTAAATCCTTTCTTACTAAGTATTGATCCGGAGATCAAATTCTTGCGGATGTCTGGAACATGAAGCACATCGTTAAGAGTAAGCTCTTTCCCCGATGTCCACTTCAGGATGACCTTGCCCTTCCTTCAACTTTGAGACGGCTGAATTCCCCATGAATAGTTGCTCATCTTGCTCTAGTATTTGATATTCTAAGAATAACAATTTCTCCGAGCAGATGTGCCGAGTAGCTCCCGTGTCTACCCACCAATCCTTGTTGTTGGTTGTCAGATTCACTTCTGACACCACAGCTGAAAGGCTTGGAGACTCATGGTCGGTCAAGTTTGCCTGTGGGTGGCTTTTCTTGTTCTTTTTGAGACGGCTGCGACATTCATTCGCCTTATGCCCCTCTTTTTTGTAGATGTAGCAGGTTCCCTTGAAGCGCATGTTCTTGCCTTCTTGGACCCTGCCTTTGTACCCCTGGGAAGTCTTCTTCCGCTTTAAGCCTTTGGAAGTAGACGCTTTCCCCTTTGAGTCTTCGATCACATTGGCTTTTGCTTCGTAGGAGTTCTTACTGCTCCTTTTCTCGGACTTTCTATTGTCCTCCTCAATTCGAAGCCTCACAATGAGATCTTCCAACTTCAACTCCTTTCGCTTGTGCTTAAGGTAGTTCTTGAAATCTCTCCACGCAGGTGGGAGTTTCTCCACGATAGTAGCAACCTGAAAATTTTCAGGTAGGATCTTACCTTCGGCTTCTATCTCGTGCAAGATAAGTTGGAACTCTTGCACCTGACTGATTACAGTCTTGCTGTCCACCATTTTGTACTCTAGAAATCGTCCTACGACGAACTTCTTGGTACCAGCATCTTCAGTCTTGTACTTCTTGTCAAGACTGGCCCATAACTTCTTTGCCGTTGTGATAGGACTGTAGATATTGTAAAGAGAGTCATCCAGTCCATTTAAAACATAATTTCGGCAAAAGAAGTCACATTGAGTCCATGCATCAGTTGCAGGCTCTGGTGGATTTTCCTCCAGGAATCTGGCCAGATGAAGAGTGGTCAAGTAGAAGAGCATCTTCTGTTGCCACCTCTTGAATTCTGTGCCATCAAACTTTCCTGGCTTCTCCGGCTTCGGGTTAGGAAGTGGAGTAGGCATCAAACCTTGGAGCGGTATGTTTGTTGCCTTGCTGGAGGTATCTTGATTTGTCTCAGACATTTTTTCTGCAAGTTCAAGCAGAACAGAAGTGAGAAACAATAATTGTCTTAAGATTGTTGGGTATTCTGCTTAACAAGAATCAATCTGACAACTAATCAAGATCACTGAGATATCAACAATCTAATTGGCCAGGTCGGCAAATATCAGGTGGGAGGTTTTCCGTTCAATAGAACGTTCCTTAATTTAAGAACCACCTTTCAATTTCCTTCCTTGGTTTAAGCACCAATTAGACTGAATCCAAGTCAGTCTCGATATACTGTAAAGTATATCCCCTGTATAAAGGACTTAATCCACTTATACAGTATCACTTAGACTGAATCTAAGTCAATCTCGATATACTGTAAAGTATATCCCCTGTATAAAGGACTTAATCCACTTATACAATATTTAGAGTGAGGTACGCTTAAAGCGAATCTCCTTAAGACAATTACGTCCCCCGCACCGGTGCTAACGGGATAATGGACGCTGGTCTCCCAAGATACAACACTCTTTCACGGTATTTGGATAGCACTACCAAATCACCGTACGGTCGAACCGTAGTCAACCAGTACCTTCCACAGGATCGTTGAAGCAGCGGTACAAGGACAAATTTCGAATGAATATTTGCCCCTTACTTTGGAGTAGCACCCACTGTTGAGGACGATGGAAGGTTGAAGAATATTCTTCTTCAGAAGTCTTAGATTCAGACAACAATTCTATAAAAGAATCTGTTGAATTTTCTAAGCCTTCTTTCAGAACGAATTTTGCAGAATCTCAGTTGGAAGTCGCTTCGGAAACCGAGTTACGGATTTCCCACTTCCCTTTTGGAAGTCACTTCAGAACTCTACTTCCCAGTTCAGAACGCAGAAAAAATTGAAGTGTTCAGAACTCAGAGAAGAGAAGTGTTTGTTCTTGGTGTGATTGGTGTGTATTCTGTGTGTTTTCAATTGAGAGATTGGAGTGCTTTATATAGCACTCCAAGAGGGGCCAACAGGACTGAAAGATTGCAACCTTTCGTCCCAACCATTGCAACCTTTGGGCGTCCAACTGGTTCGCAACCTTTGGCAGTCCAACTGGTTTGCACCCGTTGGCAGTCCAATTGGTTCGCGACTGTTGGCAGTCCAACTGGTTTGCACCCGTTGGCAGTCCATGGTTCGCGACTGTTGGTGGTCCAACAGGTTCGCAACCTGACAGCGGAGTGGAGCGGATCCGGTCCGGTTCGGCCCATACTACGAGACCTGATTTAAAAAGAACCAGGCCAGGTAGGGAACCCGAACCCGAACCCGAACCCATGCCCGAGCCCGAGCCCGGCCCGGCACCGGCGCCGGCCGGCCGCCGCCAGCGGCGGCGCGCGTGCGCATGCATGTCTGCATGTGCGGGCATAGTTCCCTCCTTTTCGCGCGCGAAAAATCCAAGTACCCAAAGGGCACGCCCTTTGTTCTCAATTTTCTCTATATATACACCACAAACTACCATCCCACGGCCAATGTGGGACTAAATGCTTTAAGCTACCTTTAGTCCCTTTTGGCTTTGAATTAGGCAATCTTTGGACTTGAATATCTCATTCATTCGAAGTCGGAATTGAACATGTGAATATACCACGTTCATCACAAATGGAAGGAGAACACACTCCAACCATCATCCGGTTGATTCGATCAACGGATCTTGCCATAATTCAACTCGAAGATTCACCTTTATATTCTTCAATTCCAACAGTTCGAACGAAGCAGGACTTCTTAATCTTATCCAAGAGACATGACTTTTGTGTGTGTGTGTGTGTTATATGAAAACTTTTCCAATAATTAAGGGGATGAAATCCAAAAGCCCTAACTCACCAGAGAACCCCACCTGTAATTGTCATTGACATGGTGGGATCTCTCTCTCTCTCTCTCTTTCTCTCCGTCATTTTTTCCCATTTGAATTTTCATGTAGTTCTCTTGTTTTGCGTTGATTTTTTTGTGATTTGATTTTACTTTCATTAATTTAGTACGTGAATTAATTGCTTAGAAAATTACTCATAATATTTAGTGCTTTCATTGAGAGCTTTTTGAATTCTTAATCAGGATCTCTCTTCATACAATGCCTTGACCCTTTCTCTAAATAGCATCACACGACCGATATGGCTCCATCAAGGAGGAACATCACCCAGGCTACGGTCGTGGTCCCCAACACTCCAAAAGGAGAGGGGAAAACTATCGCAACGCCTGAGTTTGCAGACTGTCATCCCAAACTATTCGATGTCCGCATATCCGATGTTGGGGATTCTCACTCAAATGCTGCACCGCCATGTAGGACGCAGGCCACTGAACCTGAACCCTGGCTCGATGGCGAACAACTCCTCTAAATGCTTTCCACTTGCAGGAGCAGCTGGAGGACTAGCAAACATAGATGATCCAACTTCGCAAGGCGACCACTCATGAAAAAGACGCAGCAACCCGTGTTGAAACACAGCTACTCAAACAAATTGGGACATTGTGAAAGTCGCAAACTTCCCCTACGGCTGAAGAACTCCCCCTTCACCACCGCGTGTTCATGAATCCTCCACTGGAAACTCAAGGCGCAACCAATCGATAACTTACAATGATGAGGATTCTGACGACTTAGTGTGTTTCCGAACCTCGAAGTACCCTCGCATTGAAGACATCACGAATCTGGTTTAGAAGCGGCTTAATCAAACGAGCCACCAGTTTTCAAAGAGGATGGAGTACGGCGAGCTAAGACCTTTCGACTCACCACTGTTAAAGAAAATCACCACACATTGCTTCCCAAAGAAGTTCGTGATGTTGACCTTTGATCACTATTGGGAACCTCTGATCCCCTCATACATCTCTACCAATACCAGAACAAAATAGCTGTGATCATGGTCGCAGTCCTAATAAAAAAAACTGCGACTATGGTCACAATTATATAAAGACTCAGAAACATGTTATTTGTGAGGATTGCAATCATGATCACAATCTTCATAATAGTGCATTTAATGGGGCTACGATGATGATCACAATCCTTAGAAATAGCGTTGCAATCATTTTGTGAGGAGCGCGACCAGCGATCATAGATATGATCGCATTCCTCAGAAATAAGGTATTTTGTAAGAATTGCGATCATAATCGTATATCATGCGATCATTTTGTGAGGATTGCGATCATAATCACACTCTTCAGAATTAAGATATTTTCGAAGTGGTTCACTTTTTTAAAGCGATTATTTATGAGCATTTTTGTCTTTCATTGTTTATGAGCGCTTCAGTGTTTGACACATAGACTTCCAACTATTTTAAAAAAGAGGTGGTTGAAGCGAACAAAATTATGAAGCTAAGTGTTGTTCCCTGATTATAGACATAGGGGTGTGCCGCGAAATGCCCCTTACTAAAATTAGAAAAGAAATATTTTATTTTATTTTTTTTCAAAATTTCGTAAGCCACAAACAATTCTAGTGCTCTACGGCCATAAATTCCAATTTGTCTCGGTTCTTCTATAAAACTCCCGCCACAATAAAATCCATCCCTCTTTTCCCTTTTGCCCCCCGTCGGCAGGCGGAGATCCTTCAACGCTCCTCTCGAAAACCCTAACCAAATTCAATTTTTTCCCCAGAAAAAGTCTCTCGAAATAAAGCCACCGCCATGGCTGCCTATAGCTCAAACTCCTCTGATCCAACGATCAATCCCAAGGCCGTCGACTCTACAACCCCTATCAAGACCTCCAGATCCCCTATCGGCAAATCTAAAACCTCCCAACCTCGCCGGAGTTCCTCTTTCAAGAGGAATCGGTCGCCCAGCGCCGATCCTGGGGCGAGAACCTCACCTACTACACCGGCATCGGGTACCTCGCGGCGCCGCCGGAGGCGCCTCCCTCGGCCTCTACCAGGGCGTTAAGGCTGCCGAAAAAGGCGACACCTTGAAGCTGCGAATTAATCGTATCCTCAACTCCTCCGGCCACGACGGCCGAAAGTGGGGAAACAAGCTCGGCGTGATTGGGCTTCTATATGCTGGGCTCGAGAGCGGGATGGTGGCGGTTAGGGATACGGATGATTGGGTGAACAGCGTTGCTGCTGGGCTCGGGACTGGAGCATTGTTTAGGGCTGCGAATGGTCCCAGGTCGGCGGCGGTGGCAGGGGCGATTGGGGGGCTGATGGTGGGAGCGATGGTCGGTGGAAAGCAGATACTGAAGAGATACGTTCCCATATAGAATAACGAGTTTGGTACTTTCTTGCTTTGCTGCTATAGTTTTTTATGGATCGATTATATTTTCGTTAGTTTTTATGAAATTTTGAGGAGTTAATGTTTAAAAATTACCATATGCATGTGTTTGTAAAATGACCGGATGGTCAGGAAGGGAATTGTTGGAATAATTTAATGTGACAATTCATGATTTTGGCTCGTTTATGCTAGCTGATAACTGTTCTGTCGATTGTTTTGTCATTTCCTGATTCAAATTTCAAAATTTTGTTATGAGCTTGTACTATTAGTTTGTTATTGCAATCTTGGTGAATTTAGAAGTTCTACAAATGTTTTGTTTGTCTAAATGTATTTAACTTGGTAGTAATTTTATTTAGGAAAATTTGATTACTTTCAAATTTGAGGTGATGAAGAAAACTTTTTCTGATTCAGTTTGATGACTGATATGGGTATGTATGTAATTGCACTTGTTTAAAAATCACATTTTGAACCCTAGGCTTGTCCTTCCTTGACTTTATTGTCATTGGTGGTGTGTGTTTACTGTTTTAATTTTGATCATAAGCTGAAGAAGATATATGTACTGGGAAATTGTTCTTAGTTTTGTTGAAACTATTGTATGAATTAATTCAGGTTTGTTTTGTTTAACTTGATGCCTACTAGAACATCATAATTTTTTTTTTTGGGGGGGGGGGGGGGGCTTTCACCATCTTCCAAGCTTTTTGAGATGGTTGTTGCTTCCATTTCGAACAAGAAGTAATTCCAAGGGGTCTGCTACCGTTGTAACATGTTAAAGTTTTTACTCTTAGTTTTATGTTTTGAACACCATAGTGTGCATGCTTATCATGTGTGGTGAGAATACTACATTGTCGTTTGGAGCCAAATTTCTACAATGTTCTCTTGGAAATCATATCACGATTATTGAAGAACCATTTGCTGGCCCCAATCAGTTTTGACTTGTCTGCATATTTTGTCTATGCGTCTGTTGCGTCTGTCATTATGGCTAAATGTGTAGCACCTAAAAGTACTATAAATTAATGAACAACACTACATTTTAAGGCCGTTATCGTATGGGATAACTATTCTTTGATTAAAATGGTTTAAGATCTGTTGTTTGCATGTGCGTGTGATATACTACATGATCATTGATTCAGGTTGCTCTCTCTCTCTCTCTCTCTCTCTCTCTCTCTCTCTCTGTGTGTGTGGTGTGTGTGTCGCGCGGGGGGGGGGGGGGGGGGGGGGGCGGGGGCGCATATGTTTGTGTCTTCTGCTCAATGATATTTTTTTCCTTTTTGGTGTGGGTTCATGCATGTGGATCTTACCCACTGTTATGATTTGCAATGCATTTGCATATATGTTGTCTGTCAAACTGTGAGTCCATGGTGTCAGGTATGAGTCTCTGAGATATGTTGGGATGCTCATGGAAGTTGTGGGACACCATCTTAGTAGTCCTATGTTCATTGTTATTACCTGCATTATATCAATCCATAGTGTCAAGCATGAGTCTCTGACTAACCAAGTATGGTGCTCATAAAAAATGTTCCTCAGTAGATATTCCATACATTGTATCGCTATTTACATGTTTTCCTTTTATTTCAGAAACTTTTGAATTGTTCTTCATTTTTCTGAATTTTCTTTCTTCTTCAATGGAATTTATGTTGTTTCTGTGCATAAACTGCATATGTGGTCTATGAGGTGTGCACTCTGGAACCACATTCTAGACAAATGCATTGTCGGTTCACATCATAACAGCTATTTTACACCATGTATAGGCAATAGACACTGCATCACTGTTGTGTAATGTACTTAGTGGGGAAAGACCGAGCCATGACTCAAAAATAATTGGGAAGGTTTTGATTCAATTGGGAATTAGACAGGTGGGCATTGGATGGTCTCGAAAAGGTTGATTTTTCTTTTTCTCTAGATGATTTTTAATCGAGTATTGTTATTATTTCTCTCCCCCCACCCACCCCCACCCCTCCCAAAAAAAAAAAAAAAAAAAAAAAAAAAAAAAAAAAAAAAAAAAAAAAAAAAAAAACGGAACAGTATGTTGTCTTAAAAAAAATTCCATGTTCCTCTTCGAGTGGCCATAAGTTTATCTTATAGGTATATCTTTCTGCTGCAGATGAAATTTAAGATGCGACTTTCACCCTTTCTTTGTAGTATACTTGAAATCTTTGGTGCATCACATGCTTTGCTTCCTTCCTCTTCAGGGTAAGAATGATATATCAGTCTTCAAATCTGTTTAGCTGGAGTGGTTATAGTTGACAGTGACTCCTTTCACAGCATGGAAAAACTCACCAGTATTTTCTTCTTTACTGCTACCCACCTAGTTTCCCTATTCAGTTCAGTCTAGGTTTGCATTCTTGTGGGCCAGTAGCCTCCTCACTGATTGCCTGTTCCTCCGTCCCTCCCATGTTTCCTACCAAGGTCGCCCAATTTTCTTAGGGAACCTCCTAATTATAATTCTATGGGAAAATCCTATGAATTGTAATCTGATGGTTGGGATACCCATAGGTCATCAAAGGAGGAGTGCTTTAACTGAAAATATGTGCATCTGTTAACTTTGTATGCTGGTGCTGATGGCTTTACTGATGTGAATTTGGAGGGGTCAGTTGGTGGCTTTATTGATGTATCACCTAAGTAGCAGATGAGTGCTACTGTGAATAAAAGTGGCGCACGTAATATTTCTATTGATTACCTAATAGAAGGATCATATGGTTTCCTTGAAAATGGTTAGATATATTGATGTTTATGGGGGTATCAAATTGCATTTTGGGATAAGGATTAGCTCTTCTTGAATCTTTTCTATTCACGTCACTTCTTCTGTTGGCCTACACTGGTAGATACTAGACAATGTTTTTGGAAAGGGGATCAAGGATAGGTTGATTCTATTTTATATAGCACGAGCTTCTAAAGTAAAAAAGTGTTGTTATGGTATAGGAGTTCTGTTTTTGGACTTTTTAGACATTTCACGATTCTCCATGAAATGTTAAGTTGCGGTATATAGAACCAGAAAGCAGAGCTCCTTGGAAGTATAATGAGTAGCTTAGATAAATGACCTAGCAACACACCTCAAGGATGATTTTGTAAGATAATGGGAAATGTACTTCTAGAAAAACTATATTAATCACAGGTTGATGAAGAAGAAAGAACCTTGTTTCACAGAGAGGACAAACGATATATGATTCAGTGTTGACAGTGTGTTGCAAACATTTGAGGGCGCATGTGGTTTTACAAACATTGTGAGTGGTGAGGAATTTGGATACAAGAGAGGAAGTGTACATATTACTACTTCATTTATTTGAATATAAATTGATATTAATTGAAAGAAGATCTGCAGGTGTAAAGACATGAAAGGGAAGAGATGTGTAGTTGGGTACATATGTTTCAGATTCAATGTCTAAGAATAGGTGAGCTATGGTCAAATATATGGATACATAGCTACTCAAACTGAGACATGAGGGAAAAGGAAATAAAAAGTAACCACTCAGATGGATTGGTTTGCTTGGGACTGAAAACTGGTACACATGGTGTGGTACGGTTAAAGAGCTGACTTCAGGAACTTATGGAGATTGAAGTATGCAAAGGGGAATGTCAACATAATGGTTTGCAGCAAAGTCAAAAAGTATTAGAATCTTTGGACATCTTGATAGAAAAACAAGGTTACATGGTTTGCAATTCATTGCTGGTATAATGTGGACATGTCTTTGAAAGTTAAAGCTTAAGGAGGGTAGTATGAGGATAGGTTTCAGAAAAGAGTGTGAGGCGGAAGGAGGGATATGCTTTTCTGATACTAGGGGGAGATGGGGAAAAAATCTGGTGCAGGACGGCTTACCCCTTCTGATCATCAAACTTGGATAAATCACAATATGGGTCCTTGATGTTTTTTGGAATCTCAAAATGGGTACCAAACTTTATTTTATGCCAAAACGGGTATCGAGGGCCCCACATTCATTAATTGTTTAAAAGTCTATCGGTTTGCTGGGGGGAGTCAGTTCAAGGCACACGACTCAATTCTAAGAAAATTTGCCCTTCTTTCCCTCTTAACACCAACTCTTATTCTATCTCAAACCGAACCCATCAACTCCATGGAGAAAGGTGAGTTTCATGTAGAAATAGAAAATGAATTTAGTCCATCTGTCCCTACATAATCACCACGTTGTTTTGGGGGTGGGGGGAGGGGGCTTGGATAGAGACTACTGTACATGAGGCATGAATAACACAAACCAAATGAGATTATAGTCAACCATGAAACTATGGCCAAGTTTATAGTTTGTATTAGCAATGAGTAGCAAAGACAAGAAAAATAATCATTGTGTGCGAGAGAGAGAGAGAGAGAGAGAAGAGAGAGAGAGAGAGAGGAGGGAAGAAGGAAGATTAAGGGTAATTTGGTCTTAAAATTAGGTCATGTGCATAGCAAGAGCTATAGTGGGGCCAAAACTAAAAGTCTGCTAACAAAAGTTAACTAGAGTAGAGGTACCCAGATTGGAACAAATAAAAGTTTGGTACTCATTTTGAGATTTTGGAAACATAAGGTACTCATTTTGTAATTTACCTCAAAAATTTCTCATGGTCAATTTGGAGGAATTAACAGAAATTATTATTTTCGTGCTTTGCTCGCTAAAGGGATCCTAAGTGTAATTTTGGTCAAATTAGGGACGCTAAACGACTAAGGGAAAGGTTCAAATGTTAGTTCTATTATTCAAACGTTTCTGATGGAGAATGAATTTAACTTCCTCTGAATGTTTTAATTCTTGTGAAATGTGTGGCTTGAATGGATGGGAGATGTTAGAGGATTGTGCATGTTGGTTGTGCTTGGGAGATGCTTTCATTTAAACCGGCTTTCAACTGCAGGGGTTTTCTTTGTACAACCTGGATGCTCTGGACCATCTTATTACATATCCAACTTTCAGTTCTTGAACATTTTTCTCATATGATCCAGGCTGAAGAATTGACATCTTATGCCTGCGATATCGCGTTGATTATTTGCTTTGTTTGATTATTGAGCTAAAGGGTTGAGAGTTTATGCTGCCTTGATTGCGATAGCAATTTACTGTCCACTGTGAGTCAGGATGTC
>JAVJIF010024769.1:0-43410 GCA_038442645.1 Agave tequilana | reverse complement strand
AGCAAATTATGTTTCAAACCATCAACTAAAACAACATTCTCAATAATAGGAGATGAACCAATTTGAATATTACCAATACCAATGATTTTGCCTTTGGAATCATCCCCGAAGGTGACGGAGCCACCTTCCATGTACCTTGATAGGTTGTGAAGTTGTTGATATCCCATGTCATGTGTCTTGAACAACCACTATCAAGGTACCACCGCTCCCTACGTCTTGGAGCCTTGGTGTGTACCTACATCAAACAAATTAGGGCTTGATTTGTTACCCACATTTTCTTGGGTCCATGAGGGTTAGAACCATTAACCCAAATAAGATTATTTGAGCTATGCAATTTATCATAACAAAATTTAGCTAAATGTCCATTTTTTGCCACAATATGTACATCTATAACTCTACCATATTTAATGCATAATGAGTGTGTGATTTGTGAGCATTGGCATTGTGAGCATGAAAAGATTTAGCATGAGAAGTATTATTTGAAGTGTGAGCATGTGGAATCTTAGCATGAGAAACTTTATCATGAGAAGTATTCTTTTTAGAAAATTTTTCTTCAAGCTTCTTAGTATTAAAAGCACAATCTTTTAAAACTTTTTCAAAATCACTCATTTTAGATTTAAGAGAAGAAATTTCTTTATTATCAACAATAGGGGTTTTACCCTTGCAAGAAATCTTATAAGCATTAAAATCATTTTGAATAACAACAAGATTGGAAGAAAGATCATCTTTTTCTTTTGTAACCAAAGCAAGTTAGTTTTTGAGAAAAGCAACTTCTTTTTGCAATTTAAAGCATTCCATTTTCTTGTTATCATAAGTTTCGGAAAGTTCTACAAAAGCATGAACTAGAACTTCCTTACTCAAATCATCATCATTATCATCTATAGATTCAAGAGTTTGAGGGTTACCTTGGGTGTGTTTGCCATGAAACACATGTTTGCGGTATCCACTTGTTCTTCTTCGGACTCGCTTTCCGAATCCCATGTGGCCTTGTAAGCTTTCTTTTTCTTGTGTTCTTTGGCTTGAAGGAGGAAGTCATTCTTTTCTTGAACTCCGGACAATCGGCCATGATGTGTCCGGGCTTGCGGCAATTGTAGCAAATGATCCTCTTCTCCTCTTTGCCTTCAAACTTTCTCCGGAAATTTTCTTGTTCTTCCGGTACATCCTCTTGATGTTGCGCACTAGGAGGGAGAGCTCCTCATCTTCTTCTTCATCTTCTTCATCATCTCAATGGTGGATGAAGACTTGAAAGCTATGGACTTTTTCTTTGTTGGAGCCGCCTCTTCTCTTGCCTTCTTCTCCATCTCATGGGTTTTTAGGTTCCCAATGAGATTTATGATGTCCATCTCGTCCTTGTCATTCAACTCCTTTAAGGTGGTGGCCTTGATCTCCCAAGATGGAGGAAGAGCCCGTATCACCTTGCGCACCTTTTGATCATTGGAGATGACGTCACCTAATGAAGAAAGACCATTGTGATTTTTGTGAAACGAGTAATCATGCAATCAATGGTTTCATCATCAAGCATCTTAAATGATTCATATTGAGACCTCAAGAGATCTATTTAGCTCTCTTGACTTGTGAAGTCCCTTCATGCTGACCAATAAGTGTTGCCAAATCTCATAGGCGGATTGGCAATGAATTACCCGTGTAAGGTCATCCTCATTCAAGGCGGTTAAAAGGAGTTTTGGGCTTTGGAGTTAGCCTCATATTCTTTAAGGTCTAGGTCGGTCCAGTGCTCTCATCCTCATCGGGTACTTCATAGGGTTTGGTAAGAGACTTAGCCACTAAGCTACCTAGTGATTGCAAAAAGATAGTCATCCTAACCTTCCAATAGGGAAATTTAGGCCATCAAATTTAGGTGGGATTTAATGTTGTCGGCCATGTTTACTAGTGTATGTATGGATGAATGAAAGTGTTGATTAGCAATATTTTAGGATCTCTCTAAGGATGTTAAGCCACACCTAGAGTCCAAGCTCTGATACCATTGAAAATCACCTAGAGGGGGGGTGAATAGGTGATGAAGCTAATCAAAGGGCAATTTAAAAAAATTATGAAGCAAGTGAATGCAAATGCAATGCAACAATCTCCCAAAACAAGACTAAGAGCCGTATGCCCCTTGCGGGGTTTCTGAACTCCTCCTCCGGCTTCCTCGTAAAATGAGTTAGAGGTGCGCAATGCAACCTTGTTGTATGGGATTTTGATTGACAAGATGAAGTATGAAGAAAATGGCAATAGTAATCAAAAACACAAAGTAATAGCAAGGGAAAGTAAACCAATCGCAAACACAAAGATATGTTATCGAGGTTCGAGCACCCAGCTCTACTCCCCGCCTTCCCCAGAAGGATTCTAGCTACTTCCACTATCACAAAGATCAATTACAATGGAGTACCCAACTCCTACAATTTCAGCACAATTGAATTCCTTAGTAATCAAAGATCACAAACTCTCTCTTTCAAATATCTCTTCCCTTACAAAGGTCCTTAGAGAATATTGAGAAGGAATGAAGCTCTTGTGTAAGTGAAGAAAATGAAATCAAATCAGAGAGTATTATCAAGAAAACACTTCTGAAATGAGTGAGAAATATCAGCACAAAAACCAAGAAAAATAGCTCTTTTGAATATCACAAACTTTGAATTTTTCTCTTGAATAATTGTTGTAAAGAAACTCCCCCCAAACACCCCTATTTATAGGAGAGGCTAGGGTTTAGGGTTAGGAATTAATTACTGAAGATTAGGAAGTAATTAGTTCCAATATACCCTCCAACGGATTTTTAATTTCAAAAATCAAGTTTAAACAGCTATTAAAAAATCTGCCCGTTACTGTTCAACGGACACATCGGTCGACTGGCCCGGTCGACCGGTAGTTCAAAAAATCAACCGTTATGAACTATCGGTCGACACGATCCGGTCGACTGCTCCTGACTGAGACTTAAAATAAAATTCCGGTCGACCGATCCGTCGACTGGAAAGATACAGAGAGCAGAACAAGGCTATCGGTCGACCGATCCGGTCGACTGATGCCTGACTGAGACTCAAAACAATATCCCGGTCGACTGTCGGTAACTGTCGGTCGACCGACATATATGCACACGGATACGTGCACTCTGCCAGGACTTCGGTCGACTGGTCCGGTCGACCGGACCAGCCTGACACAGACACGGTCGACTGTCGTAGACTGCCGGTCGACCGGGCCAGGTCAGAAAACGAAAATAAAACAGGATTTTGAAGAGAATAAATTTTTTATCAAAACTATTTTGAACACAAATTCATATATAACATAATAAAGAATTTGTAGAAGAAAGATTTAGTATTAAAAATTTTTTTGTATATTTTTAGGAAATAAACTTAGAAAAGACATACGCGTGAAAACGTGTGTGTTTGAGCTTCAAACCTACTCTCTATTTTTTAACATGCTATAAAGCTAGAAAATAAAACCTAAGGACCTCTGAAGCAATCTTTGAGCTATCCAATGCCTTGCTAGTGCCTTCTCTTCTATGATCCTTCCTTGATGTGCAATTTGCCTTCAATGCTTGTTGGAACTTAGAAGTTTTTTGCAAAAGCGAAGCGAATGAACTCTAACATGGTACAAAACCTGAAACTCATCTTAGACAAAAGATTAGTACCAAATAGCACTTATTTGGTTTGTTATCATCAAAACACAAAACAATGGAGAGTGTACCTCTTGGGCCAACAGTTGAGGCACTGAGAATTTCAAGAGAAGAACATATCGTTGTGTGGTAAGATAGTGAGCCAAATCTTTTTCTTATTTTAAAAACAACAAATCAATCTTCAAGTTTTTTAAAGATTACCTTTTCCAAAGCCTTCTCTAAGTTTTCAATTTTTCTTTTAATCACTTCCTTACACTCCATTCTCTTTTTTCAACATAAAAAATACAACACCATTCTTTGCTTTTTAAACAAAAATACTGAAAAGCTTTCATCGCATTCCTCCTTGTGGACACGACCCGTTAGCCCAAAGTTAGACGGTAATTCTCATTGCTTTCACTTGCAATCAACTGTATTGTTACTATCACTGTATCGTCCAAATATTCTAATTAACATGGATATTGATTGTTATAACTGAATTAAATATTAATGTAAAAAAATAACTTACACCGGGATTAGGAAATTGATGGAGACAACGTCTTTATTTTGGATAAACCTAGGATACAAGTTGCACAGCCGACTGAGGGTTCCACTGTAGGGTTCCGGGGGGATGACTGACATCCCATCTGTACTGTTTACTATTCCATTGTTTTCACAGTGCGATTAATGTTACTGTTATTACTGAGTACCTAGCGGTACGACCTAGTTCAGTGCCATGAAACTGAGGTCGTAGTCCGGGTATGTACGGGACCCACCAAAGCATGGAGAATGTCTCCAACCATCAATTTCAATAACTTAGGGTCTCAATTGGCACGTGTAGTAGGTGGCAGTATGGGATGCGTCCACTGCATGTGACAATTAGTGTTCGCTGACATAATTAATAATGATAAGCTATTATTATGTAGTGAAATTGATTGTATTCACCGGACTGTGCTCATATAAGTTATAATAGACACTTGACACCTGATTTTGTACAAGACTGACTCATACACTTTAAGTTATTTGTCACATGATATTTTAGTACCTGTAATATGCCGATCGACATTTTATTGTATTCTATAGTCTCCACTTTACTTTTTGTTCATACCATTTTCTTACCAATATATATTTTTTAATAGTTGTATCACCATATGCTCACAAGTTATATGCACGTACACCTTCTCTTTTATTTTTAAACAATCATTGGATGTTTGACTCTCTGGATTTGCATATCCAGATCTATAGTTATTTTCATTGATGATCAAGTATTTGGAGAGGATCATATGTATTAAAGAGTCGGATGTTTACTCTGTTTGACCCAGGGTATTCTTCTTGTCCCTTTATATTTTCAATCATTTTCTTGATTCTCTATATATTGGACTCATTGCTCGTTTTCCTCCTTTATTCATCTGTGATTATGTGTAGACATTATATGTATTATTGTATGATATTGATTTATCATGGTGATTATATAGCTTATTCAGGTTACTTTAGGCTTAGCGTGTACACGTGGGGTGTTCTCCTGGCGTATATATGTCGCTGACTCTCGTTGCGACTCTGTTTTCACATATTTTAGGAAACGGGGCGCGACAAGAATCCTATAGAATAGATGTAGAAATGAATTGATCAAGTTTGTGTGAGAAAACTAGAGAAGATCTGAATTTTGTGGCTCAAGAAAACTCCTTTTGAAATGGGAAAATAGCTCTTGAAATACTAAGAGAAAATCCCTCTTAAGGATGAGAAATATTTGCTCTAAAACTTGTTAAAGACTTTCTAACAGATAGAAAAATTTTTACTAAAAAACTTGTGGAAGAAATCTCGGTTAAAATCTCAAACCCAAGCTCTATCTATAGTGCTCCAAACAAATACCAAAAACAAAGGAAAAAATTACAAATATAAAACAGCTAGCCCCTCCAATGGTTAGTTAATTAGCCTTTGGAGGCTGATCGGGGGAAAACCGTGCACGAAAAGTGTATATTTTGAAATCGATATTTAAAATGTGTGTGCTTTGGCTTCCACGATACTTCTGTTATAGCATAGAGGCTAAAACGAGTCGAATACACAAGGACGGAGGCGATAGAAGTTTTACCGGTTGATTCACGTGTGTTTAAAAGTTCTTCAATATTTGAAAGAATATAAAAGAAAAGAAAACAAAGAATGAAAAGAGAAGTACAGTGAAACACGAAGAAGTAGGAAACATAGAAGATAAGATATTTCTGATTTTTGAAATGTTTCTAAAACAGTGAAAATGTAAGAAAACCCATAGCTACTAACTACTAATGACTCCACCAACATGCTAACCTCTTAGTGATAGTTGCCTCACATGTATCATTGGCTATCACTAGTGCTTGGTTCAAGAGCGTTTCAAAGCACGACCATATGTAATCACATCCCAACTCAACAAAACAAGTGCAAGCTACACTTATACCATCAAAACTAATAAGAGTAAGCATGAAGTAAAGTAATGTTAGCATGTTAGAGAATTAGGATGTTAGAGTGTTAGATCCATCATCATGAGCCATCAATGGCTCTTGCAAGAGAAAGCCAAGCAGAGGCTATTAGATTCATGTGGATTATCAAATAAGAAGTTAGCAAGTTAGTGGTTAGTTGTCATGAGAGAAAAATTAGCTACACATATAAAAGGGATTAAAGAGAAGAAAATAAAGATAAGTTAAGAGCACCTTTCATAGTTGTCATCTTCTATTAGAAGCACTCTTACTTCCCAACATGTACAACTCTCTCTCCCTATTACAAGATCTATAAGAAATGAAAAATACAAAGGAGAAAGAAGAAGAACACTAACCTAAACTACAAAATGGAGACAAAAACTACCCTAAACTTTGCATATCTCTAACTTCAGACCACAAAGGGTGTTTTTATAAGCGAAAGGGGCACCAAAGGGAGTGTACGGAGTCGCGCATCGAATCTCGGTGCACAGCTCCACAAGATTGCCGTGGAAACTCGCCCAAGCCCCGTTTCTGCTGCAGTACTGGGCGGTGCGGGCAACGCCGCCTGCTGCGTGCTGCCCAATAGTTCCCCTATCGGATGTACTTGCTAGTTTTTGATTTGGGCCCCTGGTTTTGATGAAACCACTCTCCAAAGTCAATGGCTATCTTTATAAGCCTTTAATCACCAATTTAAATTGTGATTTTGGGTCTTCTTCTTCATTTCATGCCATGGACCTAGAAACATGCAAGAGAGGTATTATTAGCATAATTTAATATTAAATAAATGTGAAGATGTGGTATGAAATATACAGTTTTAGAGACTAATCACACCCCTACACTTATCTTTTGCTCGTCCCGAGCAAAACAAAAAAGGACTAAGAAAATTATTACACCACTTTCGCAGATGACGCGATTGCACTGAGTATGTGCAACAAGCCGTTAAACCTCTAGGTTTCCCCTAGAGGAGGAGTTTTGTCTCCTGAGAGTTTTTAGCGGATTACACCCACAAAATCTATAAAGAAAGAAATCCAATGTTAGTATTTTAAAAACACATTTTGAAATAGAGAAAAGTGTTGAAGTATTTTTGTGAAAATATAAGTGATCCAAGGTCATAGGTTAACCAGAAATTATTCTTCCTTAAACTAAGTCAAAATGCAAAAGCTTGTTATAAATTAAATTTAAATTTTAAAATTGAATTGATTCTTTGATGTTTCATAAAACTCTTAGAAAAATATGCACTTTATGCACAGTGGAGGTTTTTGGATATCGACTCAACTTTTATGCCATTGATTTTTGTATATTTATATATATATAAATATTTTCTTTTTCTTTTTTTTCTTCCCTTAGTTTTCTTAGGCTTTCTTATTTATCCGGGTAATGAGCCTTTAGCAGTGACTCCCAAACCAGATGATCTTACGATACCAGATGAGAAAACATCCTCAGACTTAGGGCTCAAGTAAATAAGGTCACAAAACTAAAGGGGATTATTTTATTTTTGTCCACCGCTTTAGGTATGAATAATCATGCTTCCTGAGGCATAATTACCCAACTTCAATAAGTGATTTTTATTATCATTATATATATATTTTTAATATATTTTTATGACATTTTCAGTCGTTGTTTCAATCTCAAAAATTGTGTAAGTGTGAAGTGCATGAATCTAAGGCAAAAAATTCAAGATCAAAACTATTTTCCTTACAATCTTACTTCCTTATCCTAACCTTTACAATCTTACTTCCTTATCCTAAAATTTAAATAAGATCTATTATTTTGACTTCGTTTAAAATTCATAATTTTAGGTCTTCCTAATTCTTAAGATAATCTTAATTTTCTTAAAAATAAATCAAAACTATTTTCCTTATGTCAAAAAGTTTTGTAAAAAGAAAAGAAAGAGTTTTTGTACAAAAGAAAATTTTAAAAAGTTCCTAAAAAGAAGTGTAAAAGAAAGAAAATGTAAAACTAGCTATGTTAGTAAACCCTCCCACACTTATCTCATGCATTGTCCTCAATGCATCATGAATGTGTATATACATGAAGCAAATGGGAAGTTAAAGAAAATTACCTCATGATCATAGCTCCAGTGGTGGTCTGATTAGGCCAATGTTACTACCCAATCAAGATATCGTGGATCTTGTAGAAACCCCGAGTGACCTCTCTAATGCGACCCAATAAAAAATGATTGACTGAATGGTCTTATTTAAAAACTTATTCCCATCTAATTTCCAATTTTCAAAAACAATTATTGAGTCATTGTCTTCAACATCCTTGTCCATAATGAAGTGTGATTTTGGGAGATGATGGATTTGGACTCAAATGGATCTGGAATAAAAACCGATATCGACCCGAAATTTGACTCAGATCAAGTCAAGAGTCAATAATGAGAGTCAAAATTGATTCAAAAATAGGGTTCAAACCAAAGAATTGATGTTCACACACTTTTTTCATTAATAAAATGTGATCATAAGATATTGGTGATTCAATTTCAAAAATAGTCTAGTTTTGATGATTCATACATTTTGACTTGTATTTCTCATTTTTGTACATATTTCTCATGTTTATGTTTAACTTCATGTATATGTCTATTTTTTTCAATTTAATCACCAATTTAAATTGTGATTTTGGGTCTTCTTCTTTATTTCATGCCATGGACCTAGAAACATGCAAGAGAGGTATTATTAGCATAATTTAATATTATTAGCAACGTTACAGCCCAATTAAGATATCGTGTATTTTAAGATTGTACATGTATAACAAAAGTTTTAAAAAGATTTGCATAGAAATATATGATCAAAACATATGATCAAAACTTATCTCCATCTAATTTCTAATTTTCAAAAATAATTACTGAGTCATTGTCTTCAACATCCTTGTCCAACAATAAAGTGTAATTTTGGGAGATAATGGATTTGGACTCTAATCGATCTGGAATAAAACCGATATCGACCCGCGAATTTTACTCAAATCAAGTCAAAAGTCAATAATGAGAGTCAAAATTGGTTCAAAAATAGGGTTCAAACTAAAGAATTGATGTTCACACACTTTTTTCATTAATAAAATGTGATCATAAGATATTGGTGATTCAATTTCACGGTGTACGGGTACAGGATTCAATGCTGACTCAGGAATAGAGAAAAAATATAGTAAGATACTGGAGTCATTATTGAATCAAAAAGTGAAATGGAATTACTAACATGAGATTCGGGATCACACTTAGGTTCAAGTTCAATTTCAAGAAAAGGATAACTTGCCAAAATGTCAAGAGGTTGATGTTGATCAAGTTCAGGTTTGTATGATGAAATTGAAACTGGATTTCCAAAATGACATGATTCTTGGGTCCAATCAGTAGAGTTAGAGATATAAGGATCGATCAAAGGTCGACAAGAAAGACTTTTCTCGCTCTCATTGATCAATTCGCTCATTAGTGATCTAACCTACTGATAGGCTGGGTAACAGAATTTGGAGTCGGAATCATGTCTTTCATACTTTTTGCAATTATTTCTTCTTGAAAAGGTGAGTATAGAAGTTGATTTTAGAAATTGTGGTGAAATTGTGAATCCATCAGATTTTGCGACTGCTGCTCGGACTCACGCAAGGGTTCCATACACAAGTTCAGTATTGATGGTTGTTCATTTTGAATCAGTGAGACTGAAAGATAAGTAGGACTCTTGAAAATATGGCTGAGATGATGAGTCAACATATTTTGAAATCGTTGCAATTTTTCACAAAAGACTTCCAAACACTCTTCTAGCTCAGATTCTTCTTCAATGGGATGTTCGAAAAGGAGTATATTGAGTTTGATTTGGGAAGGATTGTGAATTGAGTAAATTTTGAATTTGTTGTTGGGACTCAAGCATGACTTCCATACTCCTTTCCAAATGGATTTTTCCTCAGTTGGTGGAACAGGAAAAGGAGGATATGAAGCAGAATCGGGGAATGAATATTGTGAAAATTGTGGACAAGATGGTTGAAAATTATACTCGGGGAGTTAAATCCCCATTAATCTGTGAAGAGTTAAAATTATTTTGAAAATTCTGGTCATAAGATTGGGGATATGGGTCATATTGAGTCGGATAATCCCAACCCGGTATATATGGTTAGTTCATGTTGTATATAGCCGGGTTGGAGTTATCCGAGTCAAATGAGGTCGGAGTGAAATATGGATTCATATTATGATTGAAAAAATTGTTGTTGTTAAAATCTATTTCACAATTTACAAAAAAAAGAAAACAAACAACAAACAAACAAGAGAAAAAGTAAAAGAAAACAAGGCTATGCTAGGGTTGACTTAGACCTAGATGACTCCTAACTGGTTAGACTGTCCACGGGGATACATTATTGGAATTTGACCACGAGTTAATCAGTCAGGTAGGGGCAAGATCAGTGTGAGGTATCCGTGCTAGAGCAACGAGCCTAATTATGCCTTCGAGGTTTCGCCTCTCAATCCCCAACCTTAGACATCAATTTGACACGAGTCAAATTCTAAAAAATTTCCCCTTAGGTCAATCTCCTAAATGAGTCCGAGATGTCCCTAGGGGGCCAACGTCTAGTAAATTTTATTTAAGCTTGGTTGTGTGAGTGGGGAGATGATTTTTAGGCTAAAGGAGGGTAATGACTTTCTCACCTTATGTTGTATTAGGTGTTGCCCTTAAGTTCAATTTGTGCAAGTGTGCAATATAGATAAGAATGAACACATAAAGTGAGTAAATCACTGAAGTGTTTGTCCTAACTATATGCAATGCAATATGTACACCTTCGTCAAGATCACAACAACACAAGAACAAAATACAGTATGTTGGAATGAAAATTAACACGTACCTAGATGCAAATGTCTAAACTGTTTTAAAGCATTCAATTTTCGTATTTTAGTTCTTAAGTTATTACAGTGTATAGGTAAAAAAAATTAGCAGCAGAATATAATAATATATAAGAATTTACCCAACCACACAAAAGCGAGTATGGACTTTCTGCAATGCTAAAAATTTAACCTGCATACAAAAAACAAAAAGAAAAGTTAACAAAAACATGAAATCAAACCGTTCCCATCTCCGGTAACGGCGCCAAAATTTGATCGGGGAAACTGCGCCCGAAAAGTGTATGTTTTTGAAATCGATATTTAAAATGTGTTTGCTTGGCTTCCTCGATACTTCCGTTATAGCATAGATGCTAAACGAGTCGAATCCACAAGGACGGGAGGAAATAGAAGTTTTATCGGTTGATTCACGTGTGTGTTAAAAGTTCTTCAATATTTGAAAGAATGTAAAGAAAAAAAACTAAGAATTAAAAGAGAAGTACGATGAAACACGAAGTGAGAAACATAGAAGATAAGATATTTGTGATTTTTGGAATGCTTCTAAATAAAGTGAAAAATGTAAGAAAACTCATGGCTACTAACTACTAATGACTCTACCAACTTGCTAACCTCTTAGTGATAATTGCCTCACATGTATCATTGGCCATCACTAATGCTTGGTTCAAGAGCGTTTCAAAGTATGACCCATATGTAACTCATCACATCCCAACTCAACAAAACAAGTGCAAGCTACACTTCAACCATCAAACTAAACAAGAGTAAGCATGGAGTAAAGTAATATTAGCATGTTAGAGAGTTAGGATGTTAGAGCGTTAGATCCATCATCATGAGCCATCAATGGTTCTTGCAAGAGCAAGGCCAAGTAGAGGATATTAGATTCATGTGGATTATCAAATAAGAAGTTAGCAAGATAGTGGTTAGTAGTTAGTTGCCATGAGAGAAAAATTAACTACACATGTAAAAGGGATTAGAGAGAAGAAAACAAAGATAAGTTAAGAGAGCATATTTCATAAATTGTCACCTTCTATTAGAAGCACTCTTGCTTCCCACATGTACCACTCTCTCTCCCTATTACAAGATCTACAAGAAATGAAAAATACAAAGGAGGAAGAAAAGAACACTAAACTAAACTACCCTATACTACAAAATGGAGGCGAAAATTACCCTAAACTCTGCATATCTCCAACTTCCGACCACAAAGGGGGTTTTTATAGGCGAAAGGGGCACCAAAGGGAATGCACGGAGCCGCGCATCGAATCTCGATGCACGGCTCCACAAGATTGCCGCGGAAGCAGCCCAAGCCCCATTTTCGCGACAGTACTGGGGCGGCGCGCGCAGCGCCGCCTGCTGTGCGCTGCCCAATGTTCCCCTGTCGGATGTACTTGCTGGTTTTCAGATTTGGGCCCCTGGTTTTGATCAAATCACTTTCCAAAGTCAATGACTATCTTTGCAGACCTTTAATCACCAATTTAAATGGTGATTTTGGGTCTTCTTCTTCATTTCATGTCATGGACTAAGAAACATGCAAGAGAGGTATTATTAGCAAAAATGTGAAGATGTGGTATGAAATATGTAGTTTTAGAGACTAATCAGAGGCTCCAGCACCCGGCCCCTCGTCGACCGGCTATAGTAGCCGGCCACTGGCCCAACAGCCCAGTGACCAATTGCACAATGTGCTAACTGGAAGCTCATTTTTTAGGCCTAAATGTTAGAATTTTAAAATAACTATAAAGAAAGAAATTGTAGATATATAAGTTATTGTTCTAATTCAACTTGAATGAAATCTATCTGATATCGGAGTAAACAGTTATGATTAAAAATACTGAAGAGCGTCAAACTAGAAAACTGTAAACTGTTTTCAGAATATAAACTGATTTCATCCTAATATTTGATATCTTTAACATTTTAATCAGAAAATAACCATTTATAACAAATGTAGCTCTTGATGTTTTCTTGTAATACAATTGGAATCACATTGATTAAATATAGAAATAAAATAGTTTAAAAAAATATTGAAAGAGTATCGAGCAAACATAGCAGAATGGTCGACCGCGCAGTCGACAACTATGCACAAGCCACTAGCTTGTGTACATCCGGTAATGGCTTATGCACAGCAGTCGATCGCCTGAGGTCAAAATCAGTTTTTCATTCTTTTAAAATTCTTTAAAATTAAAATAAATATTTATAAAATCCACAAAAATAAGCTCGTGTTTATATATTTAAGAACCAATATGTATGATTAAAAATCAATACATATTTTAAAACACATGAACTTTTTTTTGAGATTTCAAATTCATTTTTCAAATATTAACTATTCAAAAATATCTTTACAAAAACTAAATATTAAACTCTAAATTTCAATAAACAAGCTTTTCAAAACTTGTGTAAGCACAAAAACAAGTTATTAAAACTCTCTTGAAGCACCAATGTGTATAGATATCTCTAATATACATATAATCTAATATAAACTTGTTTTTGAGAATTTCTCACATAAAATAAAATATTTTAAACACTAAATCATAAACCACAAATTCATTTTCAATTTAACTCATTAAACCAGTATAAAAAACTTGTGTGTGTGAGTAACTTTACAGATATTTTATAAACTTACAAATTTTTTACTCAAGACTTCTTGTTGATATGATCATTTCTCCATCATGATTTGATCCAAATTTGATTCCTTGAGGACACTTTCTTGAGTATTTGATGTGATTTTTATATTTAAGCTCTTGAATCACCATGTGTTAGCTTCAAAACTTGACTTCGAATCTTTTATTGAAGTTAAACAACAAATAAGATCTTAATTGAATATCTGAAACTTAATAATATAAGATTATTAGTACTATTACTGTATGAGTTAATTATCATTAAAACTAGAGTGATGGACTTTTGGACCAACAATCTTCCCTTTTAGATGATGACAAAACTAATAGAGTTATATATGATGGATTAGAAAAAAGTTTTGTAAAAGCTCCCTGTTAACTCATGCAGCATAAAACATCTAGATATTCAATGAAGCTCATTAATAACAAATAGATATGCATAAACTAATAAACAAACAAATATTTATGCTTAAACAGTAAAACATAAATATATAAACTCTAAATTTCTCTTTCCCTTTTTGTCAATTCATCCACAAAGCGGTAAAAAAAAAATAAAGTAAATGTATATGTGATATAAATACATGATCAGGAGAGATATTAAGTTAACTCTCTCTGCATATATGCATTACATAGAAAAAGAATGAGTAAACTCTAACCCACATAAGTATTATATATAATGTATAAAAGGAGATGTTAAGCACCTACACATGTGCGCGATATAGAGAAGAGAGGTCAAGCACTTTTTTATATAATGCACTCATCATAAATTTATATATAGAGATGTTAAGTTAACTTCTCTTGTAATAGGCAATACATATCAAAATAATAGATACCGACTAAAAAAAATTTATATCACTTAAAATATCACTTGTAAATAAACATAAATATAGATACCAATTAGAAAAAAATATTTAAAGCCAATTGCAGTAATTAATACCAAATGAAAGTTTAAACATATTTGCCAAAAAAATTATTTTCTTTCTTTGATAAAAAGGAAAGGAACCAAAATCAAAACAAGAAATTTCTCCCCTTTTGAAACTCTAACAAAATAATGCATAAGCTTATAAAAGAAATCAATTGTATATTTGAACATATGCAAGCTAAGAAATAGATAATTGTGCCAAAATAATAATAATGCATGAAAAATGCACGAACTAATATATTGTGCACAATCAACCAAACCATATATTTATGAAATTGTTATCAAATTTAAACAGTAAAACATAAATATATAACTCTAAATTTCTCTTTCCCTTTTTGTCAATTCATCCACAAAGCGGTAAAAAAAAAAATAAAGTAAATGTTATGTGATATAAATACATGATCAGAGAGATATTAAGTTAACTCTCTCTGCATATATGCATTACATAGAAAAAGAATGAGTAAACTCTAACCCACATAAGTATTATATATAATGTATAAAAGGAGATGTTAAGCACCTACACATGTGCGCAATATAGAGAAGAGAGGTCAAGCACTTTTTTATATAATGCACTCATCATAAATTTATATATAGAGATGTTAAGTTAACTTCTCTTGCAATAGGCAATACATATCAAAATAATAGATACCGACTAAAAAAAATTTATATCACTTAAAATATCACTTGTAAATAAACATAAATATAGATACCAATTAGAAAAAAAATTTAAAGCCAATTGCAGTAATTAATACCAAATGAAAGTTTAAACATATTTGCCAAAAAATTATTTTCTTTCTTGATAAAAAGGAAAGGAACCAAAATCAAAACAAGAAATTTCTCCCCTTTTTGAAACTCTAACAAAAATAATGCATAAGCTTATAAAAGAAATCAATTTGTATATTTGAACATATGCAAGCTAAGAAATAGATAATTGTGCCAAAAATAATAATAATGCATGAAAAATGCACGAACTAATATATTGTGCACAATCACCAAACCATATATTTATGAAATTGTTATCAAATTTATAACATACATATATAAACAATCATGAATAAGTACACAAAAGTCATATATCAAAAATAATGAGTGTATCTTATAGTTATTACCAGCCTAACATGCAAAGTTATAAGAATAATCAATTAATTAATATCATGCATGATCACACAACCAACCGCCACTAATAGTAGATATTTTCAAAAGTGCCTGTACGAAATTAGTTGAAAATAATTTAAAAATACTACCAGTGAAGAAACAAAAGAAATGTCTCATATAATCATGAATGAATCATCAAAAATAGGATATACAAGTACAATCAAACATAAAGTGAGTACACAAAAGTAATAAAACATAAGAATTAAGTGTATTTCAAGATTGTACATGTGTAACAAAAGTTTTAAAAAGATTTGCATAGAAATATATGATCAAAACATATAAATCATTATTTGCTTCAAATAAAATAGGCATGTAAATCCGATTAAAACATGAATACAATTTTCAAAAATCACATGCATAGCTAACAATCAATTAACTCATCTTGAAGTATAAATTAACATATGATAGAGTTTAGGTTACTACACTAGCATATAATCATTTAAAACAAATAAAATATTTTTAATAATAGAGGATTGTTATCAAATCAATGTAGCCAATCTTCATTTCTCCAAAACTAAGTAGTCCTCTCATCTAAACTCTTTGATAGTGATGCATTATTAATTTATCTATCAAGCCCAGTTCGTACCCACCATCTGTTGGCCCAGAGGCCTTCCACTCTAGTTTTGATGATGATTAACTCATGTAGTTATAGTTTACTAATAATCCTGTAATATTTAGTTTCAGATATTTAACTAAAATATTAGTAGGTGATTAGCTTCAACAAAGGTGTTTTGGAGCTTTCACATGGTGATTCAAGAGCCCGAGCGTCAAGTTCATATCTAGCACTCGTTTTAGAGTCAAGTTCGGTGGATCACGTTTGGATCGAGTCGACTTGGAGACGGCGCTCTACAAGAAGACTTCGGTACATTGTTTAATTTATAGTTTAGATCAATTTGTAAAGATTATATAGTGTGGTATGCTCAAGTTCACAACACACACACTTGTTTAAGTTTCATGTTTTGATTTTCGGTTTTTGGTTTAACCGATCGTGGTTTTTATGAATAGATAGAATGAAAAAAAGTTTACATGGTTTAATGTATATTAGATTTGTTCTATATACATCTATACTTCAACTTTTTAAACAAACTTAGTTTGATAGTCTAATTCATGAGTTTGGTGTTTTGGTATTTTAACAAAACGTATTTTTGGATTTTTAGTCAAAAACATTGATATATATATATCGTTCATGTATATTGGATTATATCCATATACAACATGCTTCAAAGTTATTTCAATATCATGTTTTTGTATTTTGATGAGTTTTGAACAAAACGATTTTTCAATTCAAAATCCAAGTTTTGGAAAATACGGATTTTGGTTTTCGGCAAAATTTCAAGGACACAAAAATAGTTCAAATAGTTTGAAATATGTGTTGAATTTTTTCACACATGTTTGTATTTCAAAGAGAATATAAGAACTTATTTTTGTGGATTTTTAGAGATTTTATGGGATTTATTTGATATTATAAAAACCAGTTTTAAAATCCTATAACCAGCCCTGCCAGGCTCTGGCGGTCGACCGGACCAGTTGACCGACGTGCACAAGGATGTGCACACAGCCAACCCCTTAGCCGGTCGACCGAGCTGTCGACCGACTGAAGTCAAACCACTCTCGGGTTGGCCCGGTCGACCGGTCAGAGAGCCGTTGCTCTCTGGTTCTGGGCGCGGTCGACCGGGCGGTCGACCGGTAGGCTCAACGGTCAATTTTTTGACCGTTAGCCGGTCGACTGGCCAGTCGACCGGAAGGTCATTTTTGACCTTTCTTCCAGCCAACGGGCAGATTTTGATTGGGTCTATTTATACCCCAATCTTTGGCCAGTTTTCACGAAGAATTTCAAGAGCTAAAATTCCATCTTCTCTAGTGTTTTATACAAGTTTCAAAAGAGAGTTTTGGGCTTTAAAGTTTACATTTGATTTGGTGTTTTTTTAGGGTGTGAAAAATCAAAGAAAAGTGATTTTGGGAAAAGTGTTTTTGGTTCATCTTCTTCATCCTTATTTCTAGTTTTTCCCAAGGATTTTCTTTAAGTATTTATTTTTCATTCCTTTGGTTTTTCTCACACTTGAGCTTATCATTCTATCCTCTCTATAGGATCTTTATTTTGTGGGAAAAGGAATTGGTTTGTGATCTTTTGATCACTAAGTTGTAAACCCGCCTACTTTGTGTATCCCTCTTGTGTAGAGGTTTATTTAGAGTGGTGGCTTTGTGTCATATCCCTCTAGTGAGAGGTTGATTGGTTGTTTGGCTTTGTGCCTATCCCTCATTTGTTAGGTTGATTTTGTTATGGCTTTGTGCCTAGCCTCTAAGTGTAGAGGTGTGTTAGTAATTAAGAGAGGAGTTGTGTACTCCCGGTTGTATTGCCCTAAATCCTCAGTGGAGGTTCCCTGTGTGGGAGTCCTGTGTGGACAAGTTAGTGGAAATCCTTCTGTGTGAAGGTGGGGACGTAGAGCTGGGTGCTCGAACCTCGAAACAAATCTCGGTGTTTGCGTTTGATCCATTGACTCTAACTCTCTCTCTTTTATATTGTGCCTTACATTGATTCATATTGTCATATCATACTTATATGGTTGGTTGTGATTGTTTTTGTGTGCCTCACTTGTGTTTAACCACGAGAGCTTCATTTAGCACCTCAACTCTTATTCAGAGGAATCAAGAAGAGTTAGTCTAGAGCCCTTCACCGGGAATTCGGCTACACTCGTTGGTTACATTAAGTGTGTTGCATTTTAAGTTTTTAAATTCTGCATTATTGTTCATAGATTAGCCGTACACCTATTCACCCCCTCTAGGTGTACTTACAATTGATATTAGAGCCTACGCTCCTGATATTAGGTTTAACCACCTAGGAGTGTGATCTTGGTTTTGCTAATCTATCATTTGCATTTGCACACATATATTGTTTACACACACTCATGGATTGCTTGAAACCTCCCATGTTTGATATTTCCAACATTGACATGTGAAAATTTAGGATGTCCATGTACTTGAAAACCCTAGGCTTGCATGTTTTCCTTACCGCTACCAAGAAATCCTATCTTGGTAATAGCAAGCATATAGAGGCCAATGCACAAGCCCTTGAGGCACTTAGAAGAACGCTCAATAAAGAATATATCTAACTTTGATTCCGCCTTTGTAGTTTGGAACGCGTTGACCTCCTCCAAGCTACAATTGCCAATCCAAATGGAGAAGGAATCTAGTGGAGAATCCGAGCAACAATGCTACATGGTCCGAGGGAATGACTCTCTTGAGGTATATTCGGAATCTCAATTAGATAATGATGATGATGCTAGTTCTTCTAGTAATGATTATATTGATGCCAATGCTTTTAATGAAGAACTCTCAATTGTCTGTGAAAAATTACTTGAAAAATATAATCTTTTGAAAAAGAAAAGTCTAGGACTTAACAAAGAAAATAAAGATTTGTTTTCAAAACTTGAGATTGCTTTATAAGAAAGGGATAAGATTTACAGTGAACGTGACTCACTTAAATCCCAACTTGATCTTGCCCTAAATGAAAACAAGTTTTTGAAAAATAAAAATGATTGTAATGATATTTTGAAGAAAAATGAGATCTTAACTTCAAAACTTGATTTTGTTGTAAAAGAAAATGTTTCTTTGAAAAACAAAATGGATTTGATCTCAAAAGAATTGAAAGATTGTTTAAAGAAGAATATTGTTTTGAAAAATGATATAGATTCACATGTTTGCCATGCTAGTGTAGCTTCACATTCTAACTCACCTATTGCATGCACCTCCTCTTCCATGATTGAAAATGATATTTGTATACTTAAGAAGAGTGTGGATTGTTTGGGCTCCACTTTGAGCCATTGTGCTTTGAACCACACACGTTTGGAATCTTTGTTTCGAAAGAAACAAGTTCCTTCTATGCATGCACACCATACACGGCATACACATGCTCCTCACGTTTACACTCATCACACTATGTATGCTCATGTGTACACATGTACACATTGTGGACGTAAGGGCCACCTTGCTAAGTTTTGTTATGATCGTATACATGATTCAAATTTAGCAATTAAGTTTGTTTGGGTTAGGAAAGGAGCTAACCACCATGGACCCAAAAGAGTTTGGGTACTAAAGACCACCCCTATGTTATTTGATGTAGGTGTGGGCTCTTGCATGACGTGAGAGCGATGGTACCTTGAGGTGGATGCGTTCTGAGCTTAAAGAGGACAATTTGGATGCATCACTTTTAAGGGGAGTTTGGTGGGAGGACCACCTTGGTTTGGAGACATGGAGAGTTGCCCTCATAGGTTTTGGTAACTATCTCTTACTCCTCATTTATGTTTGCATGTTTTAGATCATTCATTTTTTGCATGTCTTATTTTAATGTTCATTATGTCATATGCCATGCTTATTAGATTATTGACATACATATATAGTATGTGAGATCACCCATGTTCATATGAACTCATATTTTGTGTTCTCTCTATAGTTTAGCTATTATGTATATCATAGCTCGAATCCATGAGCATTTGCCATAATGATCATATGAGTTTTGTTTTGATTTCTATGCTTCATGTTTTGATTACATGTCTAGATGTTAGTTTTCATTAAAACTTGGATATATACTTGTACAACTAGTGAGCCACAAATATATATTATGTGTTTGTACTTGAATGCTCATTTGTACTCATTAGATGTACTAGTATAGCCTGGTTTTGATGATTCATACATTTCGACTTGTATTCCCATTTTGTACATGTTTTTCATGTTTATGTTTAACTTCATGTGTATGTCTATTTTGTCCAAATTATTAGCTATACATATACATCCTTGAGCCACTTGCCTTCATGCATATATTTTTTGTGACTCGTTTATATTTAGATATGTATGTATACTTTAGTTTGTACATGACATACATATACCTTGAAGGATTCTAGTTTTAATGATTTTCTTGGTTTTAAGGAATTTCATTTTGAGCTTGATTGCCCATTGCCATGACTTTGTATTTTCACTTATACTGTACACTCACTTTACTTATTGTTTTCTCATGATTTTATTTTCATGAGTATGATATGGACTTTATAGATTTTGAGTGTTTTGTGATCATGTAATTTATATGTTTTCATGGAATATATTTTTGTTTTATTCCTTACTTGAAGGATTTCATACTAGTTTTCAAAATTTTCATATAACTAGTTCGTATTCTTTATATGGTAGAGTTTTCAAACATACTATATTTTCAAACTTATTTTTGAAAACCCTTACCCATTAAAGGGCGGATGGTTGGGCGACCATGCCTTGTATGCTTCTTATTGAAAATCCTTTTAAAACATGTGCATGAAATGGGTGGTAGGAAGTATGAGTTATACACTTGATCTTATTATAGTTTCAATTGGTGTCATTGAATCTTTTCAATTGGTATCACTATTGACATCCTTTTGTATACTCATATATGTTTTTATATATGTATGCTTACACTTCAAGTAGTAACAATTTCGATTGGTATTCAATTTTTTATAAATATATATATGTTTTATTTGTGCTTACTATATCTTTATATTTTTGAGCACAAATTTGGTTATGCTAAGCTTAATTTCTTAAATGACTATTATATTTCAATTGATTATTTTTCAATTGGTATCCTTATACAAGCTTATGCATCATTTTATTTGGTATTTCATAAAGAGGGAGAAAATTCTTATTTCATCTTTCAATTGGTTTTGTTATTCTACTCCCACACTTTATGATTAAAAATTAATATTGATTTTAATTGGTATCATATGCTCTTAATAAAAAAAAATCTTCAATTGGTTTATGTTTTTCAAATTGGTATCAAAAGTGTAAAATATTTTCAATTGGTACTAATTTTTACAATTGGTATCAAGATTATCTATATGTTTACATCTTTCAATTGATATCAAAATTTGGTGGTTTATTCAAAAATGTTTTATGTACTGTCAATTGGTACTTTCAATTGGTTTCTTCAAGATTTGTTTTCAATGCCTTATTTACTTTCAATTGGTATTCCTCAAAATTTTTATCGTTTACCTATTTGTTTATTTTCAATTGATATCACGATGCACTACATTGATATATTTTTTAATTGGTATCATAATGGTTTGTTTTGATTCACCCTTTGAAGTATTTTTGTTTCAGACAAAAAGGGGAAGAACATGTTTTATTGGTTTTCTTTGACCCCTTTGTTGATGATTGACAAATGGGGGAGAAGTATTTGAGTTTATATGCGTGTTTTTATATTGGTATCAAGAGAGTTTGTTTTTATATTTTTTTTATATTTGTATCATGCATGTTTTTATTGGTATCAAGAGAGTTTGTTTTATGTTTTATTGATATTGGTATCAAGAGCTAAATTTTTATTGATATCAAGAACATTATTTAAAGAACATGTTTATTTTAAAGTTTATATTTTCATTTGTATTTAAGAACATGTTTGTGAGAAGAAGAAATAATTTATTTGGTATCAAGAGTATGTTCATTGTTTTATGCATATCTATGCATATTCATGTTTAGCATTCATTGAATATTTTATTATTTATTACTATGCATGAGTTAAGGGGGAGCTTCTTTGAAGCTTAACTTTAATCCATGCATATATAACTCCATGAGTTTTGTTATCATCAAAAAGGGGGAGATTGTTGGCCCAGAGGCCTTCCACTCTAGTTTTGATGATAATTAACTTATAGTTTACTAATAATCTTGTGATATTTAGTTTCAGATATTTAACCAAGATATTAGTAGGTGATTAGCTTCAATAAAGGTGTTTTGGAGCTTTCACATGGTGATTCAAGAGCCCGAGCGTCAAGTTCATATCTAGCACTCGTTTTGGAGTCAAGCTCGGTGGATCACGTTTGGATCGAGTCGACTTGGAGACTGCGCTCTTCAAGAAGACTTCGGTACATTGTTTAATTTATAGTTTAGATCCATTTTTAAAGATTAGATAGTGTGGTATGCTCAAGTTCACAACACACACATTTGTTTAAGTTTCATGTTTTGGTTTTCGGTTTTTGGTTTAACCGATCTTGGTTTTCATGAATAGATAGAATCAAAATAAGTTTACATGGTTTAATGTATATTAGATTGTTCTATATACATCTATACTTCAACTATTTAAACAAACTTAGTTTGATAGTCTAATTCATGAGTTTAGTGTTTTGGTATTTTAACAAAACGTATTTTGGATTTTTAATCAAAAACATTGATATATATCATTCATGTATATTGGATTATATCCATATACAACATGCTTCAAAATTGTTTAATATCATGTTTTTTATTTGGATAAGTTTTGGACAAAACGATTTTTCAATTCAAAAATTCAAGTTTTAGAAAATACGGATTTTGGTTTTCGGCAAAATTTCAAGGACACAAAAATAGTTCAAATAGTTTGAAATATGTGTTGAATTTTTCACAAATGTTTGTATTTCAAAGAGAATATAAGAACTTATTTTTGTGAATTTTTAGAGATTTATGGGATTTATTTGATATTATAAAAACCAGTTTTAAAATCTATAACCAGCCCTGCCAGGCTCTGGCGGTCGACCGGGCTGGTCGACTGGACCCAGAGTCGGTCGACCGGACCGGTCGACCGACGTGCACAAGGACGTGCACGCTGCCAGCCCCTTGGGCCGGTCGACCGACTGAAGTCAACCCACTCTCGGGTTGGCCCGGTTGACCGGGCAGTCGACCGGCCAGAGAGCCGTTACTTTCTGGTTTGGGGGCGATCGACCGGGCGGTCGACCGGCAGGCTCAACGGTTAATTTTTTGACCGTTGGCTGGTCGACCGGCCCGTCGACCGGAAGGTCATTTTTGACCTTTCTGCCAGCCAACGGGCAGATTTTGATTGGGTCTATTTATACCCCAATCTTAGGCCAGTTTTCACCAAGAATTTCAAGAGCTAAAATTTCATCTTCTCTAGTGTTTTATACAAGTTTTCAAAAGAGAGTTTTGGGCTTTAAAGTTACATTTGATTTGGTGTTTTTCTAGGGTTTGGAAAATCAAAAAAAAGTGATTTTGGGAAAAGTGTTTTGGTTCATCTTTTTCATCCTTATTTCTAGTTTTTTTTCAAGGATTTTCTTTGAGTATTTATTTTCCATTCCTTTGTTTTTCTCACACTTGAGCTTATCATTTATCCTCTCTATAGGATCTTTGTTTTGTGGGAAAAGGAATTGGTTTGTGGTCTTTTGATCACTTAGTTGTAAACCCTCCTACTTTGTGTTATCCCTCTTGTGTAGAGGTTGATTATTAGAGTGGTGGCTTTGTGTCCTATCCCTTTAGTGAGAGGTTGATTGTTGTTTGGCTTTGTGCCTATCCCTCATTTGGGAGGTTGATTTTGTGGTGGCTTTGTGCCTAGGCTCTAAGTGTAGAGGTTGTGTTAGTAATTGAGAGAGGAGTAGTGTACTCCCGGTTGTATTGCCCCAAATCCTCAGTGGAGGTTCCCTGTGTGGGAGTCCTGTGTGGACAAGTTAGTGAAAATCCTTCTGTGTGAAGGCGGGGACGTAGAGCTGGGTGCTCGAACCTCGAAACAAATCTCAGTGTTTGCGTTTGATCCATTGACTCTAACTCTCTCTCTTTTATATTGTGGCTTGCATTGATTCATATTGTCATATCATACTATATGCTTGGTTGTGATTGTTTTGTGTGCCTCACTTATGTTTAACCACGAGAGCTTCATATAGCACCTCAACTCTTATTCAGAGGAATCAAGAGGATTTAGTCCAGAGTCCTTCAACGGAAAATGGAAAAGAAGTTTTACGACTTGCGTTTTGCGGCGTTTTGCGGCAAACAAACACGCCCTAAGTGTGTTGCATTTGAAGTTTTTAAATTCCACATTATTGTTAATAGATTAACCGTACACCTATTCACCCCCCCTAGGTGTACTTACACCATCTAGTCACCAATCCTCTCACATCTTGTGAGAGCCCACTCCAACATCAAAAAATAATTGGTGTGGATTTGGTACCCAAATCTCGTTGAGTCCTTAACGTTTATATTGTTACAAACCCAAACATTCTTACTTGCAAACTTTGAATCATTTAATCTATCTAACAAATTTTGCAAGATGACTTTTGTGGCCACAATATATACAAGTTTATAATCTAGCATATATATGGGTGTGAGTATGGTGTGCATGTGATGTACGCCGTGGAATATGTGCATACATGTGTGGAACTTGTTTCCTACGAAACTAGATTCCAATCAATCATGATTAAAAGCACAATTGCTCAAAGTTAAACTCAAACAATTAATTCTATTTTATATAATATTAATCTCATTTTTGTCAAATAGCAGATGATTAGCACGAAAAACATAACAAGCTTGAGAATCAAAATCTTTTTTAAGATTTTCAAAGGAAATATATAAAATATTATTTTCTTTCAAAGCAATTTTCGTTTCTTATAAATGGAATCAACTTGGTTTTGAAAAGAATTGTTTCATTTCAAAAATAACATTTAATTTTGAAGATAAGAAAACATTCTCCTTTTTCAAATATTCATTTTCTTCCAAAATCAAACTCAATTTTGAAGAATCATTTTCGAAAACTTGGTTCTTCAAAACTCGTTTTCTTTCTTCAAAATTTTATTTTCAATTTTTATCAAATTATATCTTTTAAGAAGTTTTTGACAAAACATAGATAGATCATCACATGATATTTTGTCTTCTTCAAGATTGAAATCGAAATTTACCTCAAGGGGGTCATTCCCTTGGACCATATAGCACATATCAAAAGTGTCATTCCCTTCATCCGATTCTCTCTTTATTATTTGACATTTGTTCACCAAGAAAGATCAAAGTATTCCATACTACAAAACCTGAATCAAAATTAGAAACTCTAGATAGATAATCATCATTTAGGGTTAGTTTTAAAGCATGAATGATTTTTACACTAGCCTCAAAATATTTGCAATTCTTAACAAATGATTATTTGGTTGTGGCAATATAGGCATGTACACCAAGGGCCTTAAGATAAATTGGAAGTTAAGAATATCTAACATGAAAGGTGCAAGAAAATTCATGTGTGTGTCAAACATTATGATTAGCAAACTAAGGATCATTAACTCTAGGTTGTTAGACCCAAATAAAGAGAATCAAGCTCTGATACTACTTGTAATCACATAGAGGGGTGAATATGTGATGTGCTAATTAAATGAGTAAATTAAAACTTTTACACTAACTAAAACTAGCACACAATAGATAATAAAGAGTGAAGTCGAAATTCCGGTGAAAGACTCTAAAACTTCTTCTTAAGATTCATCTTATTTAAAAGTTGAGGTGCTTAAATAGCTCTCTTGGTTCAAACAAGAATAAGCGTATGAAAATATATCAAGCATGTAAGGATAGACAAGAAACATGAGGATGCAAGATATCAATTAAACAATGCCAAGCATATATATCAATTAAGCACAATTAATATCAAGCATATAAAGATACGAATAATATGAGCATGTAAGATATATAAACACAAGCGAGTAAAGAGAGAGAGATATATAAGCAATCACAAACATGAAAGAATTATTTCGAGATTCAAGCCACTTGCTCTACGTCCTCGCCTTCACCGCAATGAAGAATTTTCACTATAATCGATCCCGCGAGATCACTTTGTGTCGTAACACCTACAAGTTCCCTCAAGAACTCTCAGACTCACAAGTCCCTCACTTGTTCCTTGGAGAACAACACGTAAACCCGCAAGCTTACCGAGACCGCAAGATCCAAATTCTCAAATACAAGATAGAATACTTAGTAATCAACTTCTTGATCTCAAGCAAACACTCTCACAAACAAATCATATAGAATAGATGAAGAAATGAATTGCTCATGTTTGTGTGAGAAAACTAGAGAAGATTTATATTTTATGGCTCAAGAAAAACTCCTTTTGAAAATGGGAAATTAGCTTTTGAAACACTAGGGGAAAATCCCTCTCAAGGATAGGAAATATTTGCCCTTAAAACTTTGTTGAGAACTTTCTAATAGATAAAAAATATTTTTCTAAGAAATTATGAAAGAAATCATGGTTAAAATCTCAAACGCAAGTTGTATATATAAAGCTCCAAATAACTATCAAAACAAAAAGAAAATAAACAAAAAAACATAATTACAAACACAAAATAGCTGGCCCCTCCAACAGTTAGTTAAATTGTCGTTGGAGGCTCTGGCTCCGGGCCCCAGTCGACCGGCTAGAGTAGCCAGTCGGCCGCTGGCCTAGCTAGAGTGCTTGCTCTCTGGCCCAACAACCCAGTGACTAATTGCATAATGTGTCAACTTGAAGCTCATTTTTTGGACCTAAAACTATAGAACAGTGAAAAACTATATGGGAAGGAATTGTAGATTTTTAAGTTAATCATTCAAATGCAACTTGAATCAATTATATCTGATATCAGAGGAAAAAGTTATGATCAAAATACGGAAGGGTATCAAGCAAAACAATTGTAAAAACTATTTCAAGAATATGAACTAATTTCAAATCAATATTTGATATCTTTGTTGTTTGAATTAGAAAATCACCATGCAATAAAAAATGCAGCTCTTGAAGTTATATTTGTAATGCAATTTGAATCACATTGACTGAATATAGGAGTAAAAAGTTATGGCCAAAACACTGAAAGGATGTCGAGCAGACTCAACAGAACAAGTCGACCGCGTGGTCGATCCGCCTGGAGTCAAAACCAGTTTTTCATTCTTCTGACATTCTTAAAAATTAAAATAAAAATTTATAAACTTCGCAATAATAAGTTCTTGTAAATACATTTAAGAACAAATATGTATGATTAAAAATCAATACATATTTCTAATATATGAACCGCTTTTGAGATTTTAAATTCATTTTTGAAATATAAACTATTAAAAAAATATTTTTCAAAAACTGAACTTTAAACTTTAATAAACAAGTTTTTCAAAATTTGTGTAAGAAAACAAAATAAGTTATTAAAAATTCTCTTGAAGTGCCAATGTGTATAGATATCTTAATACATATATAAATCAATATAAACTTGTTTTTGAGAATTTCTCAAATAAAATCATATATTTAAAACACTAAACCGTAAACCACAAATTTATTTTCAATTTTACTCATTAAATCTATATAGAAAACTTGTGTGTGTGTGTGTATGTGTGAGAGCTTAAACTTCAAATTTAATCTAAACTTTACTAATGTTCTTAACACTAACAAATTTTTCACTCAAATCTTCTTGTTGATCTGATCATTTTTCATCATGATTTGATCCAAACTTGATTTCTTGAGCTAGACACCTTCTTGAATACTTGATGTGATTTTCATGCTTGAGCTCTTAAGTCATTGTGTGTTAGCTTCAAAATTTGATTTCGAATCTTTTGTTGAAGCCAAGCACCAACTTTAATCTTGATTGAATATCTGTAATTTAATAACACAAGATTATTAGTACTATAAATATATGAGTTAATCATCATCAAAACTAAAGTGATAGACCTTTGAGCTAACAATAAGTTTATCCTCTAAATTTTTCTTTACCTACTGACACTTCGACACTCTATTATGTGGGAAACTTCATCTAGATATGATCCATAGAAATAACCGCATCCAATGCCTTCAAAATTGGTCACCAAATGATCATGTAGTATGATGAAGTTGGGTCTACCACTAGGAAAGGAACTACACACTTCACTGAGTTTCCTTCTCCAAATTTTACATTTATCTCAATTACCCCTTTAGGCCAGATCACTTGATTCGTAAATAATATCCCAATTTAATAATACCATAAGTTAATAAATAACAATATCAATAATAAATACCAAATAACAATAAATAATAGTGAATAATAATAACAATAATGCTTAATAAAAATTATATATTAATAATAGTTATAAAAATGAATTATAGACCAAATTAACGAAAAACAAAAAAAATACAACCAGCCCAAGCCCATCCATATATCTTTCTGCCCTTTTCTTTTTCGTACTTCTTTTCGAGTTGATCGTACCTGGGTCCCTAACGCCAGACCCTAAGACCCGCGCCATCATGCAGCATTGGCATATGGTATGAGAAGCCATCAATTTAATTTTAACCCTTAATCAAAACTCTTCTTCTTCCACCCAAAACCAACAGCTTTCCAATTGATTGGGCAATTTATTTGTCTACTTAAAACATCAAATAAATAACTCAAATTTGACTCATGAGCTTCTCCCACGTCTCAATTATGACTAGAATTTAATTGGGAAATTCTCGATTTTATATTATGGATCATTTCACTTGCAAGAACCACAGAGAAATCCAAATCTCTTCCGGTCTTCTCTTATTTCTTCTTTCCAAATCCACTCTAGATGAGACCTCCATATGTTTGATGTGAAAGTCTTGAAAGTCAGAGTTCAGACTGAGGAGAAGCAGTTTCGGTGAGTGATTTTGCACTTTTCAAGTTTTGAATTCACTTAGACATTTCATTAAACAACTAGAGCACATTAAAGGATTTCACAAAATTTCACAACAGAACTTTTTCCGAAAACCTAAGAAAATATTCAAAAACATACAAATCTCAATCATATAATTAATATGAATTTTAAGAATTTTAGGAAATTATACAATAGAAAAATCACCCAAAATTATGAGCATCTACTCTCAGCCAACAACTGTCTGGCAAAGACAAGTACTCGGCCAGTAGGCCATCTAGCTGAGGCAAATTTCTTGGCCAGCTCTCGGCCAGAGCATAGGCTTGACCTGCTGGTTATGTGCAGAGCGCAGCCCGACCCGCTTATACAGCCATGACTAGAAGGAAATCTGTATTGTAGCAGCTACAAAAAAATATTATAGCAGCTATAGAAAATACCGTAGGAAATCAACCTATACTGTACCAGACCCGTAAACAGAAATAGACCCATTACTGTAGCAAACCCGTTAACAGAAATAGACTCATTACTGTAGCAGACTCATAATATAGTATAGACCTATTAAGATTCCAACATGATAATGTAGCAAATCCAGACCCGTACTATAGCAAAACCAAACCCATTATTATAGAATCCAGATTCGTTAAGGGAATTTAAATGATTTTAGGTTAATTTAAATAAGAAAATTAGGAAATTAAGCCAGAAAATTCAACAAATTTTTATAAAATCACAAACTACATTTTTTAACAATGTAAAAATATTTTCAAATTACCTAAAATAATCTAAATTAAAATATTCATTAAATAATTATAGTAATTATCTAATTTGAATTAAATTGAATGTAGATTTCTAAAATAACCAACTAATTTGATATTCGGATTCGTGGCAAACTCAACTGAGTTTCTTTAACTCTCTTTAAATAAATTATGTTTTATTATGGTAAATGAATTTTTTTATAATTTATTCATTTATTGTTTAGTTACTAAATTTCTTATATAAATTTCTAGCATATAGAAAATTGAAATTTTTCATGACTAAAGTTTTGTGCAAATGATTAAATATTTTGCCCTGGAATTTTTCAATTTGTGTCTACACATAATTAGTATGAATATGTTTTAAGCAAATAGTTATTGATTTCTGAAAATTGATTGTTTGAATTACTAATTATTTGTTTTTTAGAAAAATATTTAAAATAACCATAATTATTGAAAAAATCTAGAAAAATCAGAATATTAAATTTGAACTTTTTTTTTATTTTAATTGGAAATTTGACAAATAGTAGCAGAACTACAATCAGCTAGAAATGTGCGAAACTAAGTGTCAGAGTGAAGTAAGTGTTACACGGAGCAAAGTTTCAGGTCACATGCAGATCTTGTGGGGACGACTTTTTAATCCGTGGGAGCCACCTCTAGAATTCATGGGGGGCACCTCTAGAATCTCTCATCGTCTGATAAAGTATTGTATGATGAGAGTAGACATGTTATAAACATTGTTATTGATCAGACCCAGTAATCTAGATAACTTGACACTAAACAACTTACACCGAAGTGAAAAATTGATAGGTAAGATAGCGTCCGTATTTCGGTGGACTTAGGATAAGGTTGTGCAATTGAAAGAGAGTTCCACCGCGAGGTTCTTGGGGATGACTGTCATCCCATCTTGTTTATATTATTTATATCATGAGTACCTAACAGTATTTTCAAGTTCAGTGCAAGAAATTGCTGCAAGAATATATAGACAAGATCGAGAGGAGGTGGAGCAGATCTTGCCAGCGATGGCTGCGCGAGGTGGAGCAGAGTGATGGGTTCGTTCCTCAGATATGAAAGTATGTGAGTGAGAAGAAAAGGGGGAGAAAAGTGAGAGAGAGAGAGAGAGAGAGAGAGAGAGAGAGATGCTTGTCTTAGCAAAAGTGTATTTTCTTTGCAAAATAGCCCCTCTTTTTCACCAATCAGATTCGGATCTAATCTAAACACCAATGTGGGGCTGAGATTATGCCACACCACTGCTAGCTGAGAGAGCACCTCAGCTGGCGGCTGAGGTACATTTTTCTAATACACACACACACACATGGAGATAGACTTGTGTCCTTCCATAAGGATTTGAGCCCAGATCTTTCCCACTCAAATTTAACCCTCTGACATTTGAATACAAGATTCGCTTCGTTGAAGTTGATCTATATTATTTTAGGTATCTATTAACCAAAAATTAAGTGTTTTAATGCTTTTGCCTATCCATCAAGTAGGAAAAAAACGGACGGCCTAAATAGTAAGTTAGTTAGTTTAACAGTGTAGAACATTTGAAACCTAGCAAAAATTGATTTGTAGGATATTTAAATGTTTAGATTATAATGAAATGGCCGGATTGAGAATTGTATGTCTAAAGACATACATCTAACCAACTTACTACTTTCGGCCGTCCATTTTACGTCGCTTGATGGATGACAAAAAGTATTAAAAACACTTGATTTTGGTTCTAGATACTTGAAATAATATAGATCAACTTCAATGGAGTGGATTTTGTATTCGAATGTCGGAGGGTTAAATTTGAGTGGGAATTATTCGGGCTCAAATCCTTTGAAAGGACACAAGTCTCTCTCTCTCTCATATATATATATATATATATATATATATATATATATATATATATATATATATATATATTATTCTAGGCTTTATTTTTCAGGAAAGTTGAAATCACGATGGACAGGGCCATTCGTCCTTAAGATTATGTTTCCATACGGAGTAGTAGAGATATGCGACACTAAGAATGATAATGAATTCAAGGTAAATGGTCGACGTTTGAAACCATTTTTGGAATCTGTACCGGAAGTAGACACAGTGATGGGTCTACTTGACCCAATGTATCGGCAACTTAACTTCACTTCTTTTGAACTTTATTCCATGCATGCATGGTTACATTCATACATTTGGTACAATGCATGAGATAGGTGTGGAAGAGGGTCTAACATATAACTTCTAACATTCTAACATGTAATGTAATTAACAGGATAATTTTTTTAAAAAATTTTGATAACATACTAACATAGGTAGATACTAATAAAAAAAGAAAAAAATTTCTTTTATTTAAAAAACTTTTGAAAACGAAAAAAAATATTTTGATTTATTTTTGTAAATAGTTAAGTTATAATTTAAGGAATAAAAAAAATATAATTAGAATTCTTAATATCTGATCAAAATAAGATTATTTGTTTGATTTTTAGGTTTTAGAAAATTGAAAAAGTAATTTAGTCTTGATTTTTATCTTGATAAATATGCATACTTTATATACTAACACACATAGGACTCAAACTAAAGACCCTTGTGGCTTACAATATATATATAAATATATATATATATATATATATTGAAAAAAAAAAAACAAATCTAATTATTGATTAGCTAGGTGCTTTGGCCTAAGGAAGCCTTACTATTTACGTGAAAGGTAATTAGGTAAGTTTGAAAAAAAAAAATATATATATAATATATGTATTAACACATCTAATAATTAATTAGTTAAGTATTAGGGCTTCCAGAAGGCTTAATACTTACCCAAAAGAAAATTAGATGAGTTATACATATTTAAAAAAAAGTGCTTAAAGGGCAACCAAGCGGTAATACTTCGAACTTCTTTCAAAAAAAAAAAGAAAAAAAAGAGAAATTATCTATATATATACATATATTAATATATAAGGTATAAGAGTTGAAGTTGAAGAATCTCGAGTAAAAAATTCACGATCACAAAGATGCATATGACTTAGGATAAAAAATAGACTAAGTGAGAAATTCAATATTAATCCTAACGTAGATTGACAATAAATATTTGCATCGAGATTAAGTATAGGAATGAATAATTTGGTGATCATAAGACTTATAGATTACTTGATTCTTGCAAAGATGTTTCAAATATTTTCTCAATTTCAAAAATAGTTTTTCGAAAACACTAACTTTTTTTCTTTTATGGATTTTATGGGTATAATTGACTGAAAACCATCACAAGACAAAACTCGTCCTCTATGGGTAACCTAGAGGTAAACAACTTGTCGCATATGCTAAATGCAATAGTGATTCCTATGAAAGTGAGTTAATTTAGATTAATTTTGATTTTTCTTTTTTTTTACTCAAGGACGAGTAAAAGAAAGGTGTAGGGATGTGATTGTTCATCAAAAGTGCATGTTTTAATCACATTTTTATATTTAGTTTTTATAAAACACTACTTTTTAATCAGTTTATTGTTTAGTAATGTGCAGGCTTTCTTAATTAAAAAGAGAAAAAAAGAGCCAAAAAAGCCCACAAGTTAAAGAGAGAAGCCTACAAGCTCATCAAGCCTAAGATAATTCAGGGATCATCCTATCCTAATTTAGAGATAAAAGAGAAAATCAATTTAACTTAAGTTGTTTGATCCCCAAGTCAAAGATAAAAGAGAGAATTCAAGTTTAAAATTCAAATTTATAGATAACTTGTTTCCTAAGTTATCTAGGAAACAAGATTATTTTAAATTCCAGAATTCAAACGAAGATTCCTAGGATAGATCTCTAGATGGATGGATGAGATGAAGCCACGCACCAAAGCACGTACCTTGACCCTCTCCAAAAGTCGTGTTTTCCCTTAAAAAGCCGCAAAAACACGTCTTTCTGAGGAGTAAGCCGTGTCGGTTTAGGGGGGAGTGCTCTACAGCGACTCTACTATTAGGATCTCCTATAAATACCTGTAGAGCAACAGAGGAGGTGATTGGTAGTCAAAAGTGCATAATTATCATCATATATACCATCGCATTCGCACATTTATTCATATTATTCTACACATTTATTAATAATTTGTAATTTATTGTGTGCAGGCCTCGAATTATCAATTTAATAATAAATAAAGCCCAATGAAGCCCAAAAGCCATATTTGAAGCCCAAGAGTCAAAATGCAAATATCAAGTGTCAAAGTGCAAATATACAAGGGCTAGAGTTGCAATTATCAGAGATTAGGGAAGGGTAGACTTCTATCCAACCCTAAACACCTGCAGGATCAGATTAAAAGGCCAAGATAAAGAAGAAATTCGCGGAGAGAAGATTTGAAGAAATCTGGATTAAGGGTAACTTGATTACCAAGTTACCTCGAAAATCCAGATTTAAAAGGCCAGGATTACAATTCTAGAAGCAGGCGCCCCCATGGACGGACCAGGAGAGGCCACGCGCCAAAGCGCGTGGCCAGAAGCCACTAGATTGCCGCGGAACCGCGGCAAAAGCCGCGGATCCGCGGCAATTTGACCTTATCCGGATTCCAAATTGTGGCCAGATTCGTCCGGGACTCTGTGGCATTCTGCATCTATAAATAGCACCTGCATTGCAACATACAGAGCGTCCAGAGGCGAGCCAAGGGCCAAAGTTAGGTTTTTTCTAGGGTTTCTTCCTTTGTAGTTAGATTTTCTTTTCTTTTTATTTTAAAGAGAGAGAGAGATGATTATATTGAGGGTGACACTGATGTATCTTCTCTTCTCTGCCATGGATTAAAGCAATAAAGGTATTATTTTGTTTTGTTTCTTATTTCTATGTTTTACTTTTATTCTTGTTTTCTATTTCTTTTTCTCTTTTCATCTCTGTGATTGGTGATGAGCATGCAAGCGATTACCGAACCATAAGTATACCGAAGATCGGGGTTCCAACGATATTCCATGGCGATGTTCTCCTCCTCGAGGCGTATCAACTCATGCTTGCCCAAGGCTTGATGACCTAATGCGACAACGGACTGAGTTCGATCCCAAGGTTCATACGTTCAACGCCTCCGAAAAACGGTAGAAAGTATTAGGTTTTCACTTATTTTCTCCAACTCAAGTAAGTTTTCTTTTCTCTTTTTTATTTCTTTTTTGTAGATTAAATCCATCTCTCTCCATATTCTTTTCTTCGATCCATTGTAAATACCACAACTCATTGTAAATACCATCGTGACTAACAAAATAACTAAAAAAGATAAATTTTTAGAGTATAACTTGCTTAACGCTTCTATCGCAGTCCCTCCTTGAGGATCACGACCCGCATAGCCCTGCTACCGCGGATTAGAACTGATTCCTCGCACGATCTATTCTTAAATCTATATTCATTATTTTCTATGCAGGAAAAATCAGTCAACAAATTGGCGCCGTTGCCGGGGAGGGACGGTAAGTTATTCTCTAATAAAAAAATATTTTTTATTAACTTATTCTTTATTCTTTTCTGTTGCAGGTTACAGGTGAAGAAACAGGATTTTTGCAACTGCAGTAACATATAAGTGGACCTGGGCCTCTGCTCCAGAAAGCAGAGCCCAGGATCCCTCCAAATTGCCGCAGAAACGCGGCCAAAGCCGCGGATCTGCGGCAAGGAGGAGTTCACTCCTGACAATTTTTCTGCAGGGTCTTCAGCTCTGCAAAATACAGCTTCTGCAATACTATCTTCCTGTATTATTCACCATATACCTGCTAATTTAATCAACAGTAAAAAATTGGTTGTAATTAAAAATTGTTTAGACAATTGCATATTAGGCACGTGTCTTTTCAATTATTTTTATTTACTGTTGAAGAGTGCTGGAGAAGCAAGGTACGTACGCATTGCATAGGAATCATCTCTTGGTTGATTATTGCTTTGAGTGAATTCTATTTATTTATCTTGTACACTTGCACGAATTCATCTTAAGGGCATAACCCATTAACAAGATAAGGTGGGGATTTCATCACCCTCCTTAGCCCAAAAATCATATCCCAAGCACTCACTAACCCAAGCCTAACTTAAAAATTAGTAGACGTTGGCCCTAGGGACATCTCGGACTCAATAGGAGATTATCCTAAGGGGGAACAGTGTTGGAAGTTGACTCTTGCCAAATCAGTGTCTAGGAAGGGGATTGAGGGCCGAAAGCCCGAAGTGTGGTGGTTATTTAATTAAGGAACGTCTTTGACGGAAAACCTCCCACCACTCTTGCCCGACCTGGCTGATTAACTGTGGTCAAAGTCTACACCTACCTCCTGTGGACGGTCTAACCAGTTAGGAGTCGTCTAGGTCATAGGTCTACCCTAACTTAGGTTAGAATTTTTCTTTTTTTTGTTTGTTATTTGTTTGTTGTGTTGGTGTGATATGGCATATAAGAATAATTCCAATTTAATCCATATTACACCCCTAACTATTATTCGGATATTACCAACCCGGCATACTCTAACTTTGACCAATCTAGTGTGCCGGAATGGTCTTATCCGAATGAATATAACCCACACCCCCCATCTTATGACTATAACTTTCATAATAATTTCAACTCGTCACAGAGTTCATGGGGTTTCGAGTCCCCGAGTCTAATTCTCAACCAAATTGTCCTCCATATCCATCTAGTCCACATTTTTCCCAAAATTCATACTCAGATCCACCCATTCAGAATAGAACTCCATCTATCTTGGAAATGATGAGTAGGAATGAGTCCAAGCAAAAATCACCATCAATTTTAGACATGATGATACGTGAGTCCACCGACTCACAAATTTATCACGATTACCGTCCTATTTTCAAGTCCAATCAGATATGATCCACCTATCGACTATGAAGGGATGCTAGCTGCCATGACTGAGGCTAAATTAGCCCGTGATCATGACATAGATTTGATGGTGGAATGCTTACACCGGCCGGCTGATTCTGATATCGATGACCACTTGATTAGAGCCGACGAACCAAGTTGCTTGGAACAACAAGTTTCTAATTCAGTACCATCTTGTGAACTTGCCGAAACTTCAAATTCTGATAATTTGGCAAGTTTTCCTTTCCTGAATTAGAACTCGAATGTGACCTAGATTCTCAAATCTATGATCAAGTTCAAATTCCTGAATCATTATTGACTCCTGTTTTGTTACCCGACTTAGGTAATATTTTAGAGTCAGTTTTGATTCCCACATCTATCATTCCTGAACTTGAATCACCACCATTGAGTCACATTCCATTGTGGGAAGATGATTGTGGACTTGAGTTTCAATTTTTGACTTGGACCCACTTCTCGAACTTAGCCGACTCCTGAGCCCTTACTTGATTTGAGCTTCTTCCCTGAGTCAGTATTCGTTCCCGTACTTCCCATGTCCAAGTCAATCATTCCATCTTTTCATACTCCATTTTGGGACAAGGAGGTTGAGACAATTAACTCTGAAATTTATTATGAAATTTGGAAAATTGATGGGGTGGAAATTCTAAAAAATGATTATACATATATTTTAGTGGGTTATGTAAGGAAAGTTTCTGGTGGTTTCCACCAAATTATCTGTTATCTTGATTGGGCCGCATTTCGTGGACCAATTAGACCACCTCCGGAACCACCACCCTAAGGTAACTTCCGCCTTCCCTTGTTCTGTTTCATGCATATATGCATTCATTCATACATTGAGGACAATGCATGAGATAAGTGTGGGGGTGGGCTTTACTAACATACTAACATAGGTAGACACTAACAAAATTTGCTAATACAAAAAAATTTTAAAAAAAAAAAAAAAATGTTATAAAAAGGAAATATTTTGACTTATTTTTTGAAAGAAATCTAAGTTAGTTTTAAGGATTAGGAAAATCATGATTAGGATTTCTAAAAACTTGGTCAAAATAAATAAATTGTTTAATTTTTAGGTATAGGAGAGAAATTGAATAAATAATTAGTCTTGATTTTTACCTTAATGAAATGTGCATACCAAATGCATATCTAGGATTCTAAGACAAAGACCTTGTGCCTCATAAAAAAAATAATAATAAAAAAAAAGAAAAAAAAAATAATTCACCAATTAAGCTGATACATGGCCTCAAGAAGCATAAGTATTCATGCCTAAAGGTGAGTAAATAAAATAAAGTCCTTAGTTTTGGGGCCTAATTCAATCGAATTTGAGTCCGCGGGGTTTTTCTCACTTGGTGCCCTAAAGCCGACTGGTTTGGGAGCCACCGACTTTAAGTTCGCTACATGGGTGGATTAGAAAGTCCGAGGGAACTAAGGAAAAAAATTACTTAAATGTACTAACAAATCTAATAATCAATTAGTTAGGTATTAGGGCCTCAAGAAGCCTTGATACTTATACGAAAGAAAATTAGATGAGTTATACATGCCAAAAAAATATATATATATATATATATATATTAACACATCTAATAGTCAATTAGTTAGGTATGAGGGCCTCAAGAAGCCTTGATACTTACACGAAAGAAAATTAGATGATGTTATAAAAATAATATAGAGGCATGAGAGTCCAAGTTAAGGAATTCCTAGATTCACGAGGGTGCGTATGACTTTTGGTAACGAAAAAGACTATATTAGAAATTCAATTTTAATCCTTACCTAAAATGGATAACAATTTACTTTATAAAGACTAAGTCTGAAGAATGAATAAAAATGAGGATCCTAAAACTTATAGACTACTTAGTCTCTTCAATAATAATTCAAATATTTTCCTTTTTATGGATTTTGTGGGTGCAATCCGCTGAAAACCCTCACGAGACAACACTCGTCCTCTAGGGTAACCTAGAGGTTTAACGGCTTGTTGCACGTGCTAAGTGCAATCGTGATTCCTACGAAAGTGAGTTAGGTTAGATTAACTTTTCTTTTTCTTTGTTTTTACTCGAGGACGAGCAAAAAGATAAGTGTGGGGGTGTGATTGGTAGTCAAAAGTGCATAATTATCATCATATATACCATCGCATTCGCACATTTATTCATATTATTCTGCACATTTATTAATAATTGTAATTTATTGTGTGCAGGCCTCGAATTATCAATTTAATAATAAATAAAGCCCAATGAAGCCCAAAGCCCATATTGAAGCCCAAGAGTCAAAATGCAAATATCAAGTGTCAAAGTGCAAATATACAAGGGCTAGAGTTGCAATTATCAGAGATTAGGGAAGGGTAGACTTCTATCCAACCCTAAACACCTGCAGGATCAGATTAAAAGGCCAAGATAAAGAAGAAATTCGCGGAGAGAAGATTTGAAGAAATCTGGATTAAGGGTAACTTGATTACCAAGTTACCTCGAAAATCCAGATTAAAAGGCCAGGATTACAATTCTAGAAGCAGGCGCCCCATGGACGGACCAGGAGAGGCCACGCGCCAAAGCGCGTGGCCAGAAGCCACTAGATTGCCGCGGAACCGCGGCAAAAGCCGCGGATCCGCGGCAATTTGACCTTATCCGGATTCCAAATTTTGTGGCCAGATTCGTCCGGGACTCTGTGGCATTCTGCATCTATAAATAGCACCTGCATTGCAACATACAGAGCGTCCAGAGGCGAGCCAAGGGCCAAAGTTAGGTTTTTTCTAGGGTTTCTTCCTTTGTAGTTAGATTTTCTTTTCTTTTTATTTTAAAGAGAGAGAGATGATTATATTGAGGGTGACACTGATGTATCTTCTCTTCTCTGCCATGGATTAAAGCAATAAAGGTATTATTTTGTTTTGTTTCTTATTTCTATGTTTTACTTTATTCTTGTTTCTATTTCTTTTTCTCTTTTCATCTCTGTGATTGGTGATGAGCATGCAAGCGATTACCGAACCATAAGTATACCGAAGATCGGGGTTCCAACGATATTCCATGGCGATGTTCTCCTCCTCGAGGCGTATCAACTCATGCTTGCCCAAGGCTTGATGACCTAATGCGACAACGGACTGAGTTCGATCCCAAGGTTCATACGTTCAACGCCTCCGAAAAACGGTCGAAAGTATTAGGTTTCACTTATTTTCTCCAACTCAAGTAAGTTTTCTTTCTTCTTTTTATTTTTTTGTAGATTAAATCCATCTCTCTCCATATTCTTTTCTTCGATCCATTGTAAATACCACAACTCATTGTAAATACCATCGTGACTAACAAAATAACTAAAAAAGATAAATTTTTAGAGTATAACTTGCTTAACGCTTCTATCGCAGTCCCTCCTTGAGGATCACGACCCGCATAGCCCTGCTACCGCGGATTAGAACTGATTCCTCGCACGATCTATTCTTAAATCTAATATTCATTATTTTCTGTGCAGGAAAAATCAGTCAACAGGAGGGCATCTCAGGAAATAAAGTTTTATGGTTTCCTTTAGATCTTTTTCTTTCCAAATTTTCATTGTATTTTCTAGTTTTTACTTTAAAGAAGAAGATTGTAAAGAGAAGAAAGCTTTTGTACTGGATCAGTGATAATTCAATAAAGATTCTTACTTTCTTTCTTATCTCTTGTATCCTTTTAATTTTTGGTCTTCAATTTTATTTGTTTTATTTCATGCACCCTTTGATTACCATGCTTACTTTAATCGTAAATGCGAGTAACTTATTTTTTTCGTAGTTTGCTAATCTCTCCACCAACTAAGTCTAGTTTATAAGATGAATTGATTGAATTCTATATCAATTTGAAACTCTAAATTTAAGTTAAGGTTCTTGAAGATTAGTGATGAATTAAGTTAAATCAGTTTTAAGGTTATACTATTTTTTGGTTATTTTGGTTTATGCTTGGATACTTTGATAGCTTATTGTTAAGTCTAAAATGATTTTTCTTATGTTATACTTTAAAATTTTGATAAACTAATGTTTAATTTTATCTAGTGTACTTTATATAGGGTTTGCTTTCTATCTTTCTCTTTTAGCTTGAATTTGAAGCAACATCCACGATCAATCTTTCTAGTTTCAATATGATGTTTATTCTTCATAGGCTAGTGCTTAGTTGTGATAGATGATTAGCGAGTTGTGATATCTCTTTTTATTGATTTAACTCTTTATAACCATCATCTTTTTTTCAAGTTTTACACAGAGAAGACATATCGAAACGCTTTCATCATATCTCTCCCTGCGGATCAACCCATTTAGTTCTTACTCCAGCAGATTAATTGTGAGAAATATAGAAACTTCTTAAATTTAATCTTTTACATTTTAGTCTATTTTCTCTGTAATCAGCAAAATAACAGACAGAATAAGAAATATAGTTCGACTCCTTCTTGATTAAAAATAAGTTTTTGAATTGAGACTAAGTTTAGAAATGAAAAGTTTGATTTTCCTATAACTTATAGGTTATTTGAAATTTTACAATAATACTTCAAATATTTTCTCATCTTTTCAAAATGTGATTTTAAAAGACTAAGACTTTATTTCTCTTTTTTGGATTTTGTGGGTGTAATCCACTAAAACCCTCACGAGATAATACTCATCCTCTATTGGTAACATAGGGGTTTAACGGCTTGCTGCACATGCTTAGTGCGATCGTGATTCATATGAAAATGGACAGTTAGTTTTGTTTTGCTCGAGGACGAGCAAAAGATAAGTATGAGGGTATAATCGGTCACTGATATTGCATATTTGTTGTCATATTTTTCATATTTATGTTATAATAAACTCGACTTTTATTCTTATTTTTGTGTAAATAATGTGCATGCCTTTACCAAGTGAGAAGGAAAGAAAACAAGCTCAAAAGCTTACTGAAATTCAGATTAAATCAAAATAAAAAAGATAAAAGCAATTCCAGCTGAAGATCAGTGCATATCAGGGAAGATAACACTAAATGAAGACAGGTTAAACTCAGATTTTTATGGATCCTGTTAGTTAACCTTAAGATCATCAAAAGAATCATCAAAACCAGAAGATCAAACTGAAAATCTATTTGCATAGAAGGAAAAAGGAGGCAATCCCTGGGTATCTCCCCTGAATGTGTGGCCACATCCAGGTTGCGGATTCGCGGCTTTAAAAGTCACGGATCCGTGACTTAGTTGTGAGATAGGGGAAGCGTTTGCTCCCCTATCTGCTCATTCCTCCTGCCTCTAGTTTTTCCCTATAAATACCAAGAAATTTGTGAAGAAAGGGACGAAGACTAGGATCTAAATTTATCATTCCTAAGGCTAGGATTTATGTTATATAGTTACTATTCATTTGTAATTATTGGCCCAAAGGCCTATCACCCTAGTTTTGATGATGATCAACTCATGAAGTTATGTTTACTAATAATCTTGTGTTTAATTAGTGACAGATTCATTATCAAGATCTTAGTAGGTGCATAGCTCAACAAAGGACAAAATATCAAGATTGGAGCTAGCACGGTGTGATCCAAGGAGCTTTTGGATCAAGCTTGGACCAAGTCAAGAAGATGAGAAGCCTTCAAGTGAAGACTTCAAGAAGATGAAGACTTGTGTCTAGGTATAAGATTTTGTTTTTATTTTAGTTAAAAATGTAAAGGATAGATAGTTGGTGGATTGCTCAAGTATATATCACACACACACTCTTGAATTAATTGTCTTTCATAAAAGGATTTTTAGTTTAGAAAAGATTTTTCTTTGAGACAAAATACTATTTGGATTTTGGTACTTTTCATGTATACATCTTTTATCCAAAATCATGATTAGAGCTAAATGTCAAAAACATAGATATTTCATCTTGATTGTGTAGTGGATCATATCCATACACACTATGCCTTAAAATGAATTATAATATCTTGTTTTTGTATTTGAAGATGTTTGGAAAAAAACAAAGTTTAGAAAAACATGTTTTGGAAAATACAGTTTTTATCATGGGCCAAATATTTCCAAGTTACAAAAATAGTCTAATCTTTTAACATGCCTTGATTTTGTGCAAGCATGTTTATATATCAAAGTATATTGGTAAACTATTTTGTAGATTTTTTAGTATTTTTTATGGGATTTTATATGAGCCAAAAAGACAAACTTTTTAATCCCAGAAAAATTGTTTCAGGCTTCAGCTAGTCGACTTATACTAGCTTATAAGTCGACTAACCCTGAAGTCGGTGACCGGGTCGGTCGACCGACGTTCACAAACGTGCGGCCCTTGTGTACTGGTGGACGGTCGACCGTGCCGGTCGACCGCTCCAGAGAGCAGTGCTCTCTGGAAAGTTCGGTCGATCGCACCGGTCGACCGTGGCTCCAACGGTCAGAAATCCGACCGTTGGCGGTCGACCGGGCCGGTCGACCGGCAGTACTGACAGATCCCAACGGCTAGTTTTTCTGGCAGCCTATAAATTGGGGGTCTTGTCATTGTTTTGATACAAGATTTTGGAGTCTCTTAGAGCCAGTTTTTCCCAGACTTTTTAAAGGGTTTTCACACAAAATAGAGAGCAAATTTTCCTATCTAAAGGGAAGTTTTATCAAGAGTGTTAAAAGAAAGTCTTTGAGTTTTCCTCCACCTTTCACATCCTGTTTTTCTCACACTACACTTGAGCATCCATTGATTATACATCCTATAGGTGTGTTGTAGTGAGAGTGCTTTAGGTGATCAAAGTGTTGTGATCACCAAAGATCTTTTCCTTGTTCTTTGAGGAGACGGGCAAGTGTGCTCGTCGTTGTTTTGAGTTCGGGTGCGGACTCGGTTGTTTGAGGTGCGGCCTCGGCGAGCGGTGGGCTTGCGGTGTGTAAGGGACTAGGGAGTCCGAGGGCTTGTAGGTGTTGCGGCACCGAGGAGAGATCTATTGGGATCTTGCGTAGTGGAAATCCTGGTGTCGAAGCGCGGGGAGTAGAGCAAGTGTGCTCGAACCTCGAAACATACCCTTGTGTTTGCGATTGCCATCTCTCTCTCTCTCTCTCTATCTCCTTTATATCTTGCATAGCTTATATGTCTTTACATTTACATGCTTGATATAT
>JAVJIF010024768.1:0-66818 GCA_038442645.1 Agave tequilana | reverse complement strand
TTGGTGGTCGGAGAAAGTGGTTTTAGCTGTAAAGATTTTCTTGATTCAAGCGAAACGATTACAACCAAAAGAACTACTCTTCCCTCTTTTCCAGTTACAAGGGAGGGAGGATGTCTGAATCTTCCCTTTGTTTAAGGCTGGGTTCTTCGTGTGGCGATGGAGAGTGAATCTTGTTCTCCGTTGACCAGATGACCGTCCTGGACCCGGGGTTCTTCTCTTCGGTCGGTAAGAAAGAGTAACTCAGCTCCGTCTACCAAAACTCTCAAAGAGGAGGTAGGCGAAGAGCGGCTAGTACTCAGTAAGCTCGCTGAAGAGTCGTGCTTCTCTCTTGATGATCCTCCTGCCTGGATTCGATCGATTTTTGATGATGCCTTATCTCAAAGCTCTCTCTCTTCAAACTCCAATCTTCTGCCCAAGCTTCGATCTTCTAAGTTCTCTCCCTTCTCCAAAAAATCCGATCCTCTCTTCATAGCAAACAAGGCTATTTATAGGGATCTCAGGGGGTGAAGGTGCCTCCTGAAAACGCTCCCGCATGAGGGGCCACTACCCGCTACATGCGCGGTGACTGGCCCCCAGCAATCAGGGCAGTTGCAACTGAGACGCGGGCGTTGGGCCAAACGCGCCTTGAAGTTTGAGACGCGGGCGTCGAGCCAAACGCGCCTTGAGACGCGGGCTTCGGGCCTTCACGTCTGGATGCTGAGGGCGCGGGCGTCGGGCCGATGCGCCTTGATGCTGAGATGCGGGCTTCGGGCCGACGCGTCTTGATGCTGAACGTTGAGACGCGGGTGTAGAGCCAACGCGTCTTAATGCTGAGACGCGAGCATCGATTTCTCGTGTCTAGAGCTTGAGACTCTGCTTCCTTAATGGCTGGTCCTGTTAGTCATTTTTAGACAGCCTACAGAACCCCCTCCAAAGTTTCTGATATTCCGCAGTTGAATGGGACGGATTTCGAATACTTTGGATCTTAGCCGTGTTCGCGTTTATGACTGGACTGTTGATGCTTCGGGTTTGATCTTATCTGGAATTGGTCTTCGTGAGTGTACTGTTGAACTCTTTGAAGCCGTCAGAGTTGATCGTGTTGAGTGTCTAGATACACAGTCTAGACCTCCCCGATTGCTTTTTAGTCTGTCACGGGTGCGCTTTTGACCGGGAGTGGTTGGTTGTCTGTTGCGTCAGTGTACTGTTGAACTGACTTGCAGAAGCAGGAGACTGGACGCAGGTTCCTTTTTTGAAAGCAGAGACTGCTTTTAAAGACGCGACTTCTTAGCGAGACGCGATGTTTGGCCTGTTTGAGGGGACGCGGACTTTGGAGAGACGCATCTCTTGAAATGCAGACGCGATTTCTGGGTGCATTTATGATGATGCTGACGGGGCATGTCCCCCGAAGAGGCCGCGTACTTTGGGACGCGCACCTGTGCCATGTCATGATTACGCCGCCAGCTGGCCTGGGGAAACGGCGAGATTTCGCCTTTTGGCGCGCGGATCCCCGGTTCATTAAATGGACTGCTCCACGTGTCAACTTCTGACTTGTGGCGGGGTCGCGACGCATGATCTTCCCTGTTCAAACAATGATTTGGCTCCACGCGTCAGGCAGCGATTCGCTGTGCAGCGTTTATTGGGCCCAAACGCTGCGTATCTTCGCGAATCTCTGTGCCTATAAAAGGCAACAGTTAGAGAGATGTATCTTCTTCTCCGAACGAACGCATTCTCTGAAAAAAAGAACTTCCTTCTCTCTCCAACTATTCATCTCCTCGCTCGGGATTTCTTGATCTTCAATGGCTCCCAAGACAAAACCGACTGCATCGACCTCAAGGGCGACCGTCGCCGAGGCTGAGAGAGATGCTTCCTCTGCGCAGGAGGGTTTTTTCCGAGGTAAAAATGTACCTTCGGTGTGGGTTCCGCCATTAAAACATGTTCATAGAACCCTAAGGACCTTTAACACAAGATCGTGTTTGATTCTCGGACGCTGTCCTTGAGATGATAACCGGGGCGCGGGCCTGATGATCCGACGCTGGTGAACTCTGCACTCTGGGTCCTTCACTTAGAATATTTCTAATTGTGAAGGTCTCTGGACGCGATTTGTAGAACGCGGATTTGATCCATGCGTTCTGTGCCGCGTTTTGTGCCATCAGGCGCTGGCGTCCGAGTCCAAGCACTTTGAAATTTCACAAGTCTTGGTTTGCAGAACGCGGATTTGATCCTTGCGTTCTGTGTCTTCAACCGCCGATTTTGTAGAATCTGGCGTTTGAGTCCAAGTACTTCGAATTTTCATAAGTCTTGTTTGTAGAACGCAGCTTTGCAGGTCTGGACGCGGATTCGAAAAATTCCTGCGTCCAGTATCTCTTCTGCGTTTTGTGCAAGTTCGCAGGTCTGGACGCGGATGATAACTCCTGCGTCCAATGTCTCGGCTGCGTTTTGAATTATGAACATTTAGCGTCTTCCCTTATTTTTGGCAAAGTATCTGACCAAGTGTCTTTTTTCTTTTGCAGTGCCGCATGTTTCAGGTTCACTCGCCAAGATGCACCATTTTGGCCGCGTGGGTGGTGCCGACCGGGGCTTGACCTTTGTGCAAAGAATGAGTGTCCCCGTGACTGCTGACCAGTTGCTGGATCGCAGGCTCTCTAATGTTAGCAGGAGAACCTTCCGGGCACTTATGACCGATGCCCGCGCTCAAAACGGATGACGGTGTCAGGTTGGAGAAGCCTGCCTTCTTCTTTGGGGATCATATCTATGATGATGGCCGTCGTGTGTCTGAGGGGACCAATAAATGGCTCCGTGAGATAAAGGGCGGAAGATTCTTTCTTCCAGACATGGAGAGGATGTTCCCGATGTCCTACTTTCAACACATGTCTGTTCCCCGAAGATGGAATGGGACATTTCCCAGTATATCCCTGAGATCGCCCTTGGTGACTTTGGCCTCCAAAGGGTAGACCGCCATGATAGTCATGACGGGTCAGTCGTCGGACTGTTCCCTGCGTCGTCCAAGCCTGAAATCCCAATTGGAGAGATCCCGGAGCTTGCTACCACCTTCCTCAATTCCTTCATAGAAGCAGGGGGTGACTATCCTGTCGACTTCCGTGCGTATGGATGGGTCCATTCTCCAGAGAATTACTGGTGGGGTAGGATGGTGGGTTTTGTCCTTACCAATCTTGAGGGGCCGCTGAAGCGTGTGGGGCTGTACCCAGCAGTCAGGGCCGTGCAGTGGGGCGTTCCGATGAGTTCCCATAACTTCTTTGGGATTCTGGAGCGCTACAATCCTCGGACGGGGACATTCTTTACTCCGGTTGGAGAGATGGGCCTTGCCCTACACGAATTGTATGAGGTCTCCGGGTTGTCGTCAGGGATATTCCTTACGAGGAATTTGTCCCAACCACCAGGGAGCTGCGCCTTTTGGAAAAAGAATCTCCTCAAGTGTATGAGACCTACTGGGAGGTAATGTGCCATTTCTACATCTGCGGTCAGACAACTGCCTGGAGGTCAGGAGGCGTCAAGCAACTATCCTGGGCTGATTATCTGTTTAATAATGTCAGCAATAAAGATCTCCCAGTAATCCGACTAGCTCCTAGTTCTGGTGGGGAAGTTGAAGACAGGATCGACGCAGCTTCTGACAAGTTCTACACCACGGAGTCGAATGAGGACGGCTTCGATCCTGACTTGGTCTTTGAGAGCTTTCACCATCAAGCCCGGACCCCTATTTCTGATCAGGCGCTGTTGGCGGGCTTCCTGATGTTGTGGCTGAAGAGGTGTGTGGTGCCCACGCTACCACATGAAGTTATTGTGGCAGATGTGGTGTACCCGGCGGTACTCTTGGCTCATGGCCACCCCATAGCCCTTCTTCCCGCCGTGGTGGCTGGTATTCAAAGCGGGCTGCGGGTGTTGACCAAGAGCTTCTGCGGACCCCCAAAGACTGCTAATTCTCGTGGGAGCCGTATACCGACTCAGAGGGAAACCGACGGTGAGGCACCCCAACCCGCGAATTGAGCTGCCTTACACGTACCTCATGGCTTGGTACGTGATGCATTGCCCATCTCTAATGACGGCGGCGCGTGGGAGCGTGGATCATATCCCATTTGTGCAGCGGCTGGAACGTTCAGAGTGGCATGACACCTACCTGTATTACATTAGGAAGCGTCTTTCCTGTGCCGCCAATTACCAGCTCAACCGCTGCTTTCCAGAGGTTCAAGGTGCAGCCCCCGGGGAGCTGTTCACGGATGTCGCTGGCGGGATGACTTCTCGCAATTGCCTGCTGGAGCCTTCTGGTGGTTGATCAATATACGACCAGGATATGTGCTGTTTCGCCAAGGAACTTCCTGCACTATCGAGCCGTATATGCCAAGTCGTTTTGCCCGACAATTTGGCTATGATCAGCTTTACGTCGGGAATCCCAATGCTCAGCTTGCCTTTGACGGGAATCTGTTCGAAGGCGCTCGGGCTTGGTATTACAGTGTGGCTAGAGGGACGGGAGCAACGTTCCATCTACCCGACGAGGCGCCTAAGTGCCGTATGAGCTTCAGCTTCTGTATTTGGTACTCCAAGCCGGCCAGACGCCAGATCTTATTCCGGAGTCTTCATGTCTTGAGAGTATCAATGCCAGTCTCGAGGAGAGGTCTGAATCCAGTAAACGTACTAAACTCCTCGACCAGTACCTGAAAGCTCAGAGGGAGGTCGAGAAACGATCGAGGAGAGAGCCTCCAGTAGTGAGGGCGGCACCGCGACCGGCAAGGGCAAAGCCGCAAGCGACGAGGGCGGAGCCACCAGCAATGAGAGTGGAGCCGCGACCGGCAAGGAGGTCGAAGCAATTGGCGAGGAAGCGTCGTCGACGCTCTGCTTCTGTAGTTGAGCCTGCCCCAAAGAAGGCTCGGAGGGACTTAACGGCTGAAGTCTCTCAATCCAGAGCTATCTCTGCTGGAGCTGAGGTTCCTCCTGAAGGTGTCCCTGTTAGAGTTGAGGAACCGTTGGAAGATGAAGATTTTCCAAGCTTGGTCCGTGCTCCTAGGTCACGCAGCGAGATCGTGGAGGAAGGGAGCTTGTTGAGCGCCCCCTTATTGCTGGTGATGCTGAGTCACCGGAGATTGACATAATGGGCGAAGAGGATGTCGAGATTCCAGGAATCTCAACTCAGCCCGAATTTCCTCCTGCTCATGAAGGGAGAGACGAGGTACAGCAGCCGGGGTCTCCTAGCGTCTTTATTTCCAATCCTCGGGCAGTTGACCCTAGTCCTACCACTGGGGTGATTGGGGGTAAGGCTCCTGTTGCGGAGCTTCCTCGTGTGGCGCTATCGTCTTCTTCGTCATCGGGAGAAAGTGACTTTGAAGATAAAGTTGACTATGGCGATGAACCCGCTCTTCCTGGTCAGGGCGGATTCTTTGACGTCTCGGAGGAGGAACAACATGAGGGTGAGCCCTCGATGGCGCCATCGTCACTGGCGACAATTGCTCCCACTGACGGTATTCTTTTCTCCTTCTGTTTAATTCTCTTTTTTCATGTTGAAGAGGATGTTCTAACATTCTTCTTTTGTACTGCAGGGTCAGCTGGAGGTACCGGGGCTCAGCCCGAGGGAGTTGAGGCTTCGGTTGCCGAGACAACCTCAGTGGGGGCAGCTGTTGAAGTTGGGGAGCCTTCCCCTTTGCCAGGAGGGGAAACAACCATTGAGGCTGAGGAGGCTCTCACTCCGCCGTGGAGAAGGCTACTGCTGAAGCTGGGGAGACTCCCATTCTACAGGACTCGACGCCTCTGGACCTCGAACCTAGTAAGGCAGCTTTGACTGAGGGGGCTCAGGTGGGGAGTCTGACGATCGGCATCCTTCCAGAAGGCCACACAGCTCAATCCTCGGTGGAAGTTTCTGAAGAGGTTGTGCTTACAACTCCTTCCTTGGTCGTGGAGGCTCCTGCAGAGGCGGCGCTCCAGGAAGCGCCAGTGGGTAGTCTTGCTCTTGCCACATCGACGGCTGGCACGGCTCTTGTGCGAGAAGACCCGCCCTATATCCCTTATCCCGTGACAGAAAAAGGGTCGGGAAGCTTCTTAGGTGGTGAAGACATGGGGGAGCTGGCACGTCAGATGGTGCAACAATTCTTCACCTCGATGGGATCCTGTATTGATCTCATCTTCCGTGGACACAGCACCTTCCAGTTCGCCCAGAGGCTTCTTGAAAATATGGCCGTGAGCGTCGAATTGGCGGGAGGCCCTTCACTTGCCAGGGCATGCCTGCAGGTGGTAGAGCAACTTGGAGATAACCTGCGGGAGCTGGAATCTTTGGAAGATGCTGGTTCTTCCGGTGGGGCCCAGGCCATCCTGACTAGGCTCCTAGCTGCTCAGGAACGGGAGCGACAGGAGGCGGAGGCGCAGATCACTGCCGAGGTCCGTGACCTTGAATATTCCAAGGCTGAATTTCAAAAATTAGCCGGAGATTCGAGGGAATCTGAGCTCAGTGTGCAGAGCACGGAGCAGGTCATCCTCAGAACTCGGGACATTATCGCCAAGGCGGAAGCTGTTCTTGCGCTAAATGAGGAGAAACTTGTTTCCCTCAAAAAGGAGCTTGAGGAGCAACGGGCTGCTATGGCGCGTGCTGAAGAGAGTCTATCCCTGCAATCTTCCAGGGTGGAATCTCTGCGGATGCAGCTGGCTGCCAGGAGTTTCTTATCTGAGACGGAGCTGCGGGACCGGGCTATCATGGAGGCTGAGAGGACGCGCCAGCATGAGATTCACCGCCTTAGGGAACAAATCCGTTCCTTGGCGAGCCAGGACATTTAGCCTTCTTTTCTTCTTCTTTTTTTTTTGTAAAGAAAAGGGACACTCTATTATTAAGAGTGTTTGTATCCACTTCTATCATTTTTTGATATAATAGAAGTTTTCTTTAAAGCTTTTGTCCCAATTTCTTTGTCCTGTTGTGGATGAGTCCAACTCTTGATCACTAGTTGTGATTACTGAACTTAGGTAGGGCTAAGTTCTTTTAATGAGACGCGGTCTTGGCGAGACGCGGCATTGATCCCACAGGGTGAGACGCGGTCATCAGTCTACCGGAACTTAGATTTCACTAAGTCCTTTTACTGAGACGCAGCGTCAATCATAAAGTGAGACGCGGTCATCATTTCATAAGAACTTAGATTCTACTAAGTCCTTTTGATGAGACGCGGCGTCAATCACAAATCGGAACGCGGTCTTCTTGATGAGATGCGGCGTCAATCAAAAGATGAGACGCGGCATTGATCCGTAAAGTAAGACGCGGCTGTCAGTCCCTGAGACGCAGCGTCAATCACAAGGTGAGACGCAGCTCTGAATAACGCAAATCTGTCTTGCGCGGATCGGGCAGACGCAAGAGATGCAGCCTTGTCTGCTGAAGGGACGCGGCTTTCCCACCTGCGTCTAATGTGATCTGACTCAAGATTTTAGGAGATCTTTGCTCGTCAGGTCTCCTCTGTCGATTGGGATTCCGAGTCATCCGTTGATTCCCAAAGCAGGTATCCACGCGTCAACTCCTCATTGGACTCAGGAGTTACTGCCCTTAAGGCAAAACCGACGCGGGCGGTTGAAAATCGGTGCTTGCGACGGTTTCCAAAGCGGCGTTCCACGCGTCAATCCTCCACTGGGCTTTGACAATCGTGCGTGATGGTTCCCAAAGCGTCGTTCCACGCGTCAATCCTCCACTGGGCTTTGACAATCGTGTGTGACGGTTCCAATTAACGCCCCATTAATGGCAGTTATTAGGGCCTGCCTATAAATAGGGTGCGCTCCCCTTCTATAATCCAAGCTTGGATTATTTCTCTTTGGATTGCTCTGAGAAATCCCACCTTCTTCAGAAAAGAGTTTCTTGATAGGGACTCCGTCTCCATGGACAAAGGTAATTCCGAGGATGAAGATGACCCAGAGCTCTCACGCTTCGGTTTGGTCTCTTCAAGAAGAACCCCCTCTCGGATCATCTTGGACGCCTGCGTTTGGGTGCAGAGAGGCCAACTCTGGCCAGAGGTCTCTGCTGGTATGTCCCCCGATGATGTGTATAGCCTGAACTTCGGTATGATGATCTGAATGAAGTCCCGGTGCATTCCTCCTCTGGAATTTGTGCCAGTGACTTGACTTCTCTGAATGCAGGCGCTTGACGCTGGCTTTGCCCATTGCGTTTTACTGCCTTGGCGCGTTTCAGACCTGAATCTTGCAACTCCTGTTCACCCAACAGAGAGATGGCAATTTTTGGCGTTCTGAAATTCTTTGCGTCTGGTGCATTAGGCGCGGGTACAAACTGAGGCCGCGTTTGAATCTTATGCGTGGTGCAATTTGACTTGCGTCTGTTTGCCTGTGCGGGTCATTCCCGCGTCTGAAGTCTTGAATGGCTGCCGCGTTCTGTTACTCAGTTTCCTTTATAAAAATGTACTGAGTTCCAGATTTTCTGACTCTCTTGCTTATTCTTTGCAGGTAGGCTTGCTTGTCCTTTTTCAGGTTTGCTGGGCCCCGAAAGAATATACCGGCTGGCGAACTTGCTCCACATTCGTTTGTGAGAGATTAAATTATGGTCCTCGTCGTTTGTGAGAGATTAAATTATATCTCTGACGAGGACCCAACCCTCGCCAAGATCTCTTCAGATCTGGTGCAAGAGATGGATAGGCTGAGTATCGGCGAGGGTGGTCCGGCGGTTGCGGTGGCGGAGGGATCCTCTTCCTCTCCCTACCCCAGAAGTGACATCGAGGACAGTCCGTTGGATGGCCTGCTGGGGAAAGGGATGGTGATGAATGCAGGACTCTCTGCTGCCGCTGGACCGAGTGGAGGGTGGCATCCTTTGTGATGACTCCGAAACTTCTGCTCTCACCCCAAGAGTGACTCCATGTTTGTTGGATGATCTGCTAGGGAAAGAGACGCGCCTGAACGAAGGGATGCAGGACCTTCTGTTACCACCGGACCTCATGAACACCATTGCTCTTGCTTGGTCAGCTAGGGCGCTTTCGAAGTTGGCGTCATGCATCAAAGTGCAACCGGTTCCAATTGTGCACCTGGGATCAGATGCAGTTTCAAGGAGTGAGTACGGCCTCAGAGAGAGAGAGGGACTTCTTTGTACTCCTTAATTGTAACACTCAATCTTATTGTATAAGAGAGCGTTTTGTATCACTTTCATGTGTTTGGATATGAATAAAAGTGACACTTTTCTTTTTGCCTCTTTCTGTTGTCTTGAACGTTTTGTTTTAGAAGCAAAGAATGATTTTGGTGGACCTGCCACTTTATAAAAGAAAGTGACAAGTGGAGCGCGTACCCCCAGAGAAGGTGAACTTTTATCAAGGATATGGGATTAACTTGATTTAAGATCAGCTGGGGATTTTGATGGAAGCATTGTTTATTGGTGTAATGTTAACCAACACTGCCTCTAAAATGAATTTGATACTCGGTTGGGGAGAATATCAAATGAAACTAGACTCGTGGGGAATCTAGTAGGATTTTTACCGTTAGAGGTGTGATATTAACTTAACGGTTTAGAAGTAGTCTTGTCAGAAGTGTAATGTTAACTTTGACAAGGATGTGAGTTAGAGGTGTGATATTAACCTAACTCATCAGCATCTCAGTTTTATTTGGGAAAACTGAGGGTGTCACTGTCATAGGTGTGATGTTTAACTTAACAGTGATAGTAATGCTAGAGGTGTAATGTTGAACTTGGCATTAGTCGTCTCGGCTTAAAGAAGTCGAGGAAAGGTCATAGCCATAGGTATATTGTTGAACTTAGCAATGACTCGGATGCTAGAAGTGTGGTGTTAACTTGGCATCGTCATTTCAGCTTCGATATGGAAGTCTGAAGAAAGGTGACTATCAGAGGTGTGATATTAACTTGACAGGCACTCGATGTACTGCTTAGAGGTGTAATGTTAACTTAAACAGTAGTTTGTCAGAGGTGTGATATTAACTTAACAAGAATTTGCTTGCGATAGGAGCAATTTGAGGACCTGTCATTCTATTGATGAGAATTGACAAGTGGAATTTGAGGTGCCAGAGGTATAGTGTTAACTTGGCAAATTTGAGAGTTTGTTACTCTATGCAGAGTTAACAAGCCAGGTTTATACTCGACAAAGAGTATTCATTACTAGAGGTATAGTGTTAACATAGTAATGATTGCATTTTGTGGTCCTACCATTCTATGGGTGAGAATTGGTAAGGGATTTTTGGAGGGAAGAGTGGAATCAAGTCCACTTAGGATTTTTAGCAAACCCTCAGCTATCAACGGGTTTGTCATGCCTTTACCAACTACCGTTTGAGTTGGGCTAGCCATGCTATTCCCCTCAGCATGATGAGTTGTCGAAGACTTGTGTTGGACTTAAAAGCCAACATTTTCTTCTATCCTTAGCCGTCGGAGGCGTCGGATCAAATGGGAACGTGTCCCTTAGGATTTTTAGCAAATCCTCAGCTGTCAACGGGTTTGTCATGCCTTTACCAACTACCGTTTAAGTTGGGCTAGCCATGCTATTCCCCTCAGCATGATGAGTTGTCGAAGACTTATGTTGGACTTAAAAGCCAACATTTTCTTCTATCCTTAGCCGTCAAGGGCGTCGGATGTTTGATCAGAGGTGTATTTTTAACTTGATCGGTGGAAGAATGCCATCTAGGGATAGTATTTCTTTAGGAATTTGCCATTGATTGGCATCATGAGTGTATCGCCATTTGAGGTTATGAGGCGATACGATCCATTTGAGTAGACTGACTCTACCACAAATGGTCCTTCCCATTTGGGTTGGAATTTTCCTTTCGTCTTGTGTGTCATGACCATGGGTCTTCGGACGGCTAAGACGAGGTCGCCTTTCCTGAAAGTTCGCGATTTGACTTTCTTGTTGAAGGCTCTGGTGATACGAGCTTGGTAAAGCTCGATTTGTTGTTGGGCCTGCAGACGCTTGTCGTCCAAGGCTTCCAATTCTTGGAGTCGCTGTCGATGCTTTTCCTCTGTTGTCATTTCCGCTGTCAAGGCGACGCGAAGAGATGGAATTTGAATTTCCAGTGGAAGGACGGCTTCGCATCCGTACACCAAGGAAAATGGCGTGGCTTTAGTTGGGGTTCGCACAGTCGTGCGATAGGCCCATAAGCATTCGCCCAACTTATCGTCCCAGTCTCGTTGACTTTTCGAGACGAATTTCTTGAGAAGCTTGCCAATAGTCTTATTGAAAGCTTCTGCGAGGCCGTTAGCGGGCGGATAGTATGCCGTTGATGACACACTCTGGATTCTGAACTTGGCGCAGAATCTCTGAAAAGCCTGGCTGATGAACTGGGGTCCATTGTCATGGACAATCCGCCGAGGCACACCGAAGCGGTAAATAACGTGATGTTTCACGAACTTGATCACGTTAGAAGATTTCACCTCTTTCAAAGGGATAGCTTCGGCCCACTTTGAGAAGTAATCGGTTATTGCTAGGATGAACCGATGTCCCTTTGATGATGGTGGGCTGATAGGACCAACCACGTCCATCCCCCACATTTCGAACGGCCAGGTAGAGGTCGTAGAGTGGAGGTATCCTGGTGCTTGATGGATGAAGTCGCCATGTATTTGACAGGCGTGACATCTTTTGGCATAGGCAACAGCATCGGCAACCATCTTGGGCCAGTAGTAACCCAATCTTTGGAGTCGGTTTGCCAGCTTCGGGCCAGGTTGATGAGCTCCACACGTACCATCGTGGGCTTCTTTCAACACTTCGTGGGCTTCTTTTGATGAGAGGCACCGGAGCAGGATCCCATCATGCGATCTACGATACAATGTTCGCGAAATCGCATTGTAGTAGAATTTGGAGGCTTTCCTTCGGATGGCAGCCGCCTCCCTGGTGTCTTCGGGCAGAATGCCGTATAAGACAAAATCAATGTAGGGGAATCGCCAGTCTTTAAGCTCTGGATCGGTCGACACTTCAAGTGTTTCCTTACCGCGACGATCTCCCGTTGACCTCTGGTAGTCTCCGAGGGGACTTTTTGGGCAGTATAGGTCGTGGCTATAGACGAATACCTTCTCCATTGCTCCAGCTGGAAGAGCTAAGGAGGCAGCAAGGGATGCAAGTGCATCTGCATGCGCATTTTGCTTGCGCGGTACATGGTCGATGTAGAAGTTTGAAAACCTCTCGGCCATGTGGATTGTCGCGTTGTAGTAGGGTACTAGATCTTCATGCCTGACCTCATACTCTCCGCGAACTTGGCTGACGATGAGTTGGAGTCACCGTACGCCTCGAGATTTTTAACGCCAATCTCATCGGCGAATTGCATCCCAATCAAAAGAGCGTTGTATTCCGCCACATTGTTGGAACAGGGCTCGGTTAACGAGATAGCTCGGGGAATCACGTAATTTTGTGGGGAGACGAGTACTACTCCTACCCCCGCAACTGTATGTCCCTTAGAGCTTGTTCTTGATGCACCATCGAAGAAAAGTTGCCATACTTGTCCTTCGAACAATGTCTGGGTCAGGCAGGCTTCGGCGACCTCGTCTGGGAGATCCTCGTAGAGTTTAGCTGCCCTCGGATCTGGGTGTTCGGCTAAGAAGTCCGCCACCGCTTGTCCTTAATAGCCTTTTGTGGCAGAAAATGCATCTCATATTGTGATAGCAATATGGCCCATTTTGCCAGCCGGCCATTTAGTGAAGAAGGCTTTGTCATAAGTAACCTCAGGGGTTGACTTTGGATATGACATTTATGGTTTGGCCCACCAGATAGTGTCGCATTTTCTGAATGGCGAACACCAGTGCCAAACATTCCTTCTCGATCGGGTTGTACCGATGTTCGGCTCCGATCATTGTTCTACTTAGGTAGTAGATTGCTTGTTCTCGCCCTTGGTCATCATTCTGAGCTAGTAGAGCTCCCAAAGAATGATCCATTGATCGGACGTACACCAGGAAAGGCTTTCCGGATACCGGAGCTGCCAGGACTGGTGGTTGGGTGAGGTAGTGCTTGATCTCCTCAAATGCTTGCTGGCAAGCGTCGTCCCAAATGAACGAAACGCCCTTCTTCATCAGCTTAGCGAAGGGTTGGCATCTCCCGAGAGATTTGAAATGAATCTGCGGATGTATGCCAATCGTCCTTGTAATCCTCTGAGCTCCTTGAGGCTTCTGGGGGGTTGCATCTCTTGGATAGCACGGACTTTCTCCGGATCCAAATGGATTCCTGTGGAAGTCACAACAAACCCTAGGAATTTGCCACTGGCTACCCCCAGGAAGGACTTGGTGGGGTTCATCTTCAATTGATGAGCCCGCATGATGTCGAAGACCACCCTCAGGTCTGCTATGTGATCACCTTTAGTGCGGCTTTTCACCGCGATGTCGTCGACATAACATTCCACCGTTTTGCGTATCTGCCGATGGAAAATGGCATTCATGGCCCTTTGGTAGGTTGCCCCCGCATTTTTCAAACCGAAGGGCATGACGGTGTAGCAATATACCCCTAGAGGTGTCCTGAAGGAGGTGTGCTTTTCGTCATCGGGATACATCTTGATTTGATTATATCCTGAGAACCCGTCCATAAAGGACATTCGCTCGAATCCACAAGTATTGTCAATCATGACATCTGTGATTGGCAATGGGAATTCGTCTTTGGGGCAGGCCTCGTTTAGATCACGGAAGTCAATGCAAATCCGGATCTTCCCGTTCTTCTTGGCGACGGGGACGATGTTGGCTACCCAATCGGGATGCTGTTCCTCCCTGATAAAGCCGGAGTCAATAAGCTTCCTGACTTCTGATTGGAGTGCCTCCATTATCTCTGGACGGAACCGTCGCTGCTGTTGTTTAACAGGCTTCATGTCCGGATTGATGTTGAGGCGATGCATAGCCACTTGAGGATCAAGTCCAGGCATGTCCTCATAATTCCAGGCGAAGACATCTATATACTCTTGTACAAGAGATATTAAATCCTTCTTCTCTGGAAGCGACAGGCCGTCACTTATGAAGATGGGTTTAGGATTGTCTTCATCTCCTAGGTTGACTTGAACAACCTTGTCTTCTGTGGGTGGCTCACGCTGTTCAAAGCGGATGTCCCAAAGAGCATTCAAATGTCTGATCCAAGGGTCTGTATCAGATTGGATCATTTCTTCATCTTCATCCTCCATATGGCTTGTCGAAACCATGTTTACTGAAAGCCCTTTGAAGATGTTGCCGACACTGACATCTGATTCCCATGACGACGTGTCTAATGAGCAGTCATGGCTTGACAGTCTCTCCGAATCAGAGGCTGATGGCACTGGAGTTGATATATAGCCCAACCCCCGGCGCGTCCGATGATAGTAGTCAGGGGTTTTCCCTTTCGGTACAAAGGATCGAAGCAGTGTTCTTCTTCCTTTTCCGAAGTTCAACCCAGGCCTGTTGGTTAGATCATACCCCATGCGCTTCATCATCTTGAGCGTTCTCGGTTCATAATGATCGAACTGAGGGGATTCATCCTCACCTTCCGATTCTTCGTGGGGCATTGGTTCAGACGCGATTCGCCCAAAAAATATTGGTCTTTGGCCTTTTCGCCTGGCTGGAACCATGAATACAGACTCTTGCGCGTCTCCATTATCCTGGTACGTCCCGAAGGATGATTTTATGGTACATGCAATGATGTCAAAGCATCCATTGCCGACCGGACATCCTCATCTACGTCGGTACTAGTATCCGACGGTATTGAATCAGACTCACACGCAGGGAGATACGCGAAATCTAAATCTTCATTAATATACCAACCGCCTGCATCGTCGGTGGTATCAACATCGAGCTTATTAGTGCTCTTTACAAGTGGTTCCAACTCCCACAGGCACTCTTCTTTCTCCGGCTCAATGTCAGCTTCATTACCAGAGTCTGGCTCCTCTGGTTGTGGGGTTTCATTAGTCTCCTCCGGATCCTGATATAAGAGGAAGTCCGTGAAATAATTTTCAACCCCTTTAAACGGATGCCTTTCGGCGATCAACGTTCGGACCTGTCCACTCTCGTCAATGTATTTCATGACTTGGTGGAGAGTAGAGGGAACGATGGAATTGCGGTGAATCCATGGTCGTCCCAGCAACAGGTTGTAGGAAGTGTCCGCGTCAATGACGTAACACGTCACTTCCGACTTGAGGCTCCCGATCTGGCATTTGAGCTTGATCTTCCCCATCGGGCGGGAGCTGTTGGCATTGAACCCGTAGATAGTCGTCTGGGTAGGGCTCAGACGATGGGTGGGAATGCCTAGAAACTGCATAACCCGGCGAGGTATGATGCTTAGCGCAGACCCTGGGTCTACCTGGATGCGGTTCACCTCGGATGACCCAATATACCCTGTGAAGTATAGGGGTCGGTCATGCTTCCCTTTAACCTGCATGTCATCTGTTGTGAAGGTGATGCAGGGAGCATTTGGGGAGGCGTGGAGGCAATCCTCTACATCTTCCTCCCTTGGCACACGAGTCATGAAGACCTCAGCATTGGCCAAAGCTTCTTGTAGAGCCTCTCTGGTTGACTTTGATAGCCTCAGGAGCTCATACAAGGTAATGCGTGCCGGGATGTTGGCTAATTGAGCCAAGACATCAAAACTGTAAGGTGTCGAGGATCCTTCCGTTACACCTTTCGCAAGAACTCGAGAAAACCGAGTTTCTTTCTCTGCTTCTCCCCAGGCTGTTTAGAGGAGGGCTTGGCTGGTTCCACGGCTGGTTGCGGAGAAGCCGCTGCTGTCTCGCCGTACTGCTTCAAGTATGCCTGTCCTGAACGGGTCCCCGCCGTAGGTTGGCTGGGCTCTGCGGCCAGGACTATTGTTTCCTCTTCTGAGTCAGTCAGCGAGGGAACATCAGTGTCCGCTTCTCGAGAGGAGGCGCATATCACATGGCAAGATGAAGCCTTCCCTTTGCCTTTGGACTTCCTGTTGGTCACAGTCGTCCATTGTTGCTCGTCGACGAGGTCAGGGTGGACCCACACATGATTTCCCTCGAGGTGTAGGGACGGGTACCAAGCCTTTCTCCTGCTGCTGATGAGGGTCTGTGTTGACCACCCTCAGTTCTCCTTTCGGGACAGAGATCACCCCCACGGGTGTCGGGGGTCGTGTCCCAAACTGGAGAATCGACGTCATGTTGGCCGTCATCTTCTTCTGCTCCGGTCGGAGTTTTAATACCTCCGCGTCAATCAGAGCTTGAAGGATGTCCTTAAAGACGTAGCAGCTTTTAGTAGGATGTCCGAGCATCCTGTGGTATAAGCAGTAGGTGGGATTGTCGGTCTTGCCGACTTCCTCCGGGCGCCTAATTTCAGGGAGCTTCAGTCGATTGCTCTTATTGAGTAGCTTGAAGAGCGAATCGACGTGTTCCTCCTTGAAGGAATACTGCTTGTTGGGGCGCGGCTGGCTTGAAGAGCCACTTGCCCTGCCTGTTTGAGGTTTGGTGGGAGATTTGGTCTCCGTCGCCAAATTATCCTTCCGCTTCGTCTGGAGGGAGGTGTCTGGTGCGCGCCTTGTCGACCTCTCTGGCCTGGGCTTGCCTTCTTCCGCTCTGACGCGGGCGACAATCTCCTCAGCCTGTTCACCTTGCTGGACTAATTGTTTCCAGGTGCGGCTTTCAGCAACTCCTATTTGAGCAAGGAGTGAGGTTTGGAGATTATGGCGACATGTTTCCACCAGGGTGGCCTGGGTCATGCCGCTTGGACATCGGAGTGCCATGTTCCGAAATCTTTCTACGAAAGACTTGACGGACTCTCCCTTTCGCTGTTTTGTAGCTAAAAGGGTAGGCATCGTGACCTCCGAATCATCTTCGAAGAAGCGTGTTAGAAATAGCTTCTCCAAGTCGCCCCAGTTCTTGATGGAACCTTCCGGGAGCTTCATGAACCATTCAAAGGCCAACCCTTTCAGGGTGCCGATGAACAGTCGCGCCAGGATGGCATCGTTATCTACCACATTCCCGGTCTGGGATTTGAAGTAGTAGATGTGCTGGTTGGGTGACCCCTTCCCGTCAAATGCTTGGAGAGTTGGAGCCTTGAACTTAGGAGGGTACGGGACTAAGTCCCACTCGGCCGGATAGGGCCGGACTACTCCAGCTTCTTGGAGGCCTTTACGGTTGGTAAGGGCCTCGAGGCGCTGCTCCAGTTGACTCATTCTTTTAGCATGAGCCTTTCCCGGGGTCTGGTCGCTTCTTGCCTGCGACGAGGGCTTGGACACATCCGAGGTAGATCGTCGTGTCTCGTCAGAAGATTCGGAGGGTGGGCTTCCTCCTTTTCTCCCTTTGCCCTTCGGTCGTCTAGGAGGAGACCTCGCTCTTTCTTCAAGCAATTTCTCGAGCATATGCTTGAGGGAGTCAATGGATCTCTGTTGAGAGGCGATTATATCCATCTGGTGCTTCTGCGTCTGTTCTAAACGCCTAGCCGTCTCCTCAGGAGTGTCTGCCATGTAGGCGGAAGCCTCCTTCTCGACGGAAGAGTTTGAAGCCTGCGACTCCACTATAGCGGAGTGAGAACCACCCATTCTAATGCCGCGGGCTAAGGCATTATAGTCAATTGGGGGAATGGCCCCTGTCCGGGTGCGAGTGTGTTGATACACCCCCTCCGGTTCAGAGTCAGATTCCTCTGAGTTGACCATTAGTTGTTTTCCCTTGCTTCTGCTAGTCATGTTTGCAGTAAGCTCCGGGTATTCAACATCTGAGAAGGTTCTCCTCCTGTGGGAGCGTCTTCTCTTGGCTGATGGGGGAATCAGGGTCAGCTGTCTAATTAGAGACGGCTGGTGCACGCCTGACTCGCAATGGCATCCAGAGAGCATCTGGATGAGCTGTTGACAGCAGCATGGAGAAGTGGTCTGATTGGCACTCCTTTTCCTTGTCAAATAATCCCTCAAATCTGTGGGAGGGGGATTAAAGAGACTGGCCTCGCGACGTGGAAGACGGGAGGAAGTCATGCGCTGTGCTGTCTGGACACAGGTTTCAGAAACGCGGCTGTCGCGTCGCGGCTGCGTCACGCGCGTCTGGCGTCTCTGTTGATATGAGACGCGACTTTTGCGTTGCTGTCTGCGGCGTTGGAGCAGAGAGACTTGGGAGAGAGTGGGCTGCTGGGCCCCACGCCTATGGGCTCGTGCTTCCTGCGTTTGACGAGACGCAGAAGCTTCGCTTTGGCGTTTGGCAAGTTGGTCTCCAGAAGGCTCAACTTGGGGAGTCTCGCGTTTGGGTCGCCAAACGCGGACCTCTCGCACTGGCCGAGGTGCGGGCAAGGCATCGGATCGTACGCTGCGTTCAACCCCAGTCAGAAAACCAACGGTTCCGACCGAGTGTTGACGCGCGCGTCTTCTCTGTCGACGCTCGGCATTCCGATTGCGTCGTGGAGGAAGAGAGAAGCCAACAACTTCCTGGTTTGTAGAACCAGGGGTGTTTGCCACGTGGGTCTCCTGAGAGATGCTGACGCGGGCGTTCTGTGCGACACGGTCGATCGCACTAGTAGATGTGCCAGGGACCACGCGGGCCTTCAGAGGGGCGTTGGCGCGTGTGCTCTGCGCGACACGGTTGATCGCAGTAGAGGTGTCTGAGGTTACGCGGGCCTTCGGGGAGGCGTTGGCGCGTGAACCAAACTTGGCACAGTGGGCAGCAGGAGTACCCGACAGAGCCTCAGATTGGGCTTCAGGGGGCTGTCCACTTGAGATCCTGCGGCAGACGCGGGCCTTTGGGCTCTTGGAGCCAGAAGAGAGGAACTCTTCATACTTCGCCTGGTCGAACTCGACGACGAGGGATTCGACCATTTTCCCCTTACGGAGAACGTCATCTTGCACCACGGTGCGCTCGTCAGTAACGAAGGTAGTCCCCAGCGGAGTCGCCATCTCTTGTAGGGGCCGGAAAACTTGGTGGTCGGAGAAAGTGGTTTTAGCTGTAAAAGATTTCCTTGATTCAAGCGAAACGATTACAACCAAAAGAACTACTCTTCCCTCTTTTCCAGTTACAAGGGAGGGAGGATGTCTGAATCTTCCCTTTGTTTAAGGCTGGGTTCTTCGTGTGGCGATGGAGAGTGAATCTTGTTCTCCGTTGACCAGATGACCGTCCTGGACCGTCGGGGGTCTTCTCTTCGGTCGGTAGAAAGAGTAACTCAGCTCCGTCTACCAAAACTCTCAAAGAGGAGGTAGGCGAAGAGCGGCTAGTACTCAGTAAGCTCGCTGAAGAGTCGTGCTTCTCTCTTGATGATCCTCCTGCCTGGATTCGATCGATTTTTGATGATGCCTTATCTCAAAGCTCTCTCTCTTCAAAACTCCAATCTTCTGCCCAAGCTTCGATCTTCTTAAAGTTCCTCCCCTCTCCAAAAAATCCGATCCTCTCTTCATAGCAAACAAGGCTATTTATAGGGATCTCAGGGGTGAAGGTGCCTCCTGAAAACGCTCCCGCATGAGGGGCCACTACCCGCTACATGCGCGGTGACTGGCCCCGCAATCAGGGCAGTTGCAACTGAGACGCGGGCGTTGGGCCAAACGCGCCTTGAAGTTTGAGACGCGGGCGTCGAGCCAAACGCGCCTTGAGACGCGGGCTTCGGGCCTTCACGTCTGGATGCTGAGGCGCGGGCGTCGGGCCGATGCGCCTTGATGCTGAGACGCGGGCTTCGGGCCGACGCGTCTTGATGCTGAACGTTGAGACGCGGGTGTAGAGCCAACGCGTCTTAATGCTGAGACGCGAGCATCGATTTCTCGCGTCTAGAGCTTGAGACTCTGCTTCCTTAATGGCTGGTCTGTTAGTCATTTTTAGACAGCCTACAAGGTTATCATTCCCGTTATCGTGATAATCATGAGAGTCAAGTATATCATGCTGGGTGTCAAGTGAAAGCATGACAGGAGGATGATATTGGCAGGTGACCAATCATGTCAAGAGATTGATAATAGTCCGGTCGCAAGTCATGTCATAACAAGGGTTATTGCCAAGTGGTAGCATGTCTGGAGTCAGGTGATAACACATCAGTTGTCAGATGATACAAACAAGTGCTAAATAGTAGCATGTAATTGACAGGTATGAAGTAATGGCATGTTAAGTGTTAACATATCAGGTAAGTACATGGCATGTGATAGAGTAATAGCTGAGCACAACCAAGCGGAGCTGAGCAAGCTGGAGGCACAGTCGGCAAACAGTATTTAACACTAGAGTGTCTGACAAGGTTACCGGGACAACTCGGCTTAAAGTGCGAGTAGAAAATCCGGCAGCATCTCGCCTAGACGAATCTAGTGGTAAAGTGCTGAACGCTGATCATGATAACCAGGCGGAGCTAAACAAGCTGGAGGCACAGGCAGCGAACAGGGTTTAGCACTAATGCGCTTTGCGAGGTCACCGGGACGACTCGTTTAGAATACGAGTAGAAAATCTGGAAACAACTTGCCTAGACGAATGTAGTGGATAAAGCGCTGAGCGCTAAGTATGCTCACCAGACGGAGCTGAGAAATCTGACAGTCCCAATCACTTCTCTTTCGAGATAGTGAGAGACCAGAGGCTGAAGGACTGAAAGACCAGAACGCTCGGGGTTTAAGCGCACTCTCGGTGGCTATCAGCCATCCCAGGAGTGGGCAGAAACCCAGAGTTCAACGACCACGAAGGGTCGGCCACGCATAGTATAAAGAAGTAAAATACAGATAAACATGGAATAAAATACATGGCGAACCGACAAAGCGGGGGAACCCAAATGGAGGCGAGAGCGAGCACACATGCCTAAATCACCGGAATGCCGAAAAGTATGAAATCCATGGAACTCGCGCACGCGCCATAAATATGATATAAATATTTAGAGAGAGAAAGTGAAGAGGAGAGAGAAAGAGAGAGAATTCTAGAGAGAGAAGTATATGAAAGAGAGAGTGCACATGAAGACGCGGGTTTTGAAAGTGAGACGCGGGGGTTGCAGACGCGGGAATAGCAGACGCGGGAATAGCGTCGCGAGAATAGCAGACACGGAAATCACAGACGCGGGAACAGCAGACGCGGGGTTCGCGTCGCATAGATGCCACAAACGCGAGGTCTGCGTTCAAGTCAGGACGTGAGGAGAACGCGAACGTGGATATGGGTTCTGCGTCGCGTTAACACAAGAGGAACACAGACGCGGGCATTAGCTCCGCGTCGTGCAGACATGAAAGGGACATAGACGCGGGCATGGACTCCGCGTTGCGTCGGTACAAGAACGCGAAGGCCGCGTTTAAACAGATGCCAAGAACGCGAAGATCCGCGTTAAGGCGTTGCCTGGACGCGGGGGTGAGATCCTCGTCAGCAATATACAGAGAGGAGGAGGGAGAGAGAAAGGGAAAGGTGCTTGCTTTGGTGGTGGTGTTATTGGTAGAGGAGTTGGATTTTGATGGAGTAATGAAAAAGAAGGTGAAGGAGGTGATGTTTGGAGGTTGAAGTAGTGGAGATGGAGGTGGTGTTGTGATGGTGAAAGTGATGGTGGAAGTGAAGATGGTGGTGGAAAATAGTAGAGGTGATGGTGATGTTAGTTGTTTGTCGTTGTAATTGTCACCGTAATGATTACCGGAATAATCGCGAACGATTACCAGAATAATCATCGGAGATATTACCGACGAAGAAGAGCTCGGCCCCAATCCAAAGGAGGTGGCCGGCTCTTGATGTGGTGATGGGGTGGTGGTTTTGTGGAGGGTTTTGATGGTGGTGGTATTTTGGAAAAGATAAAGGAGAAGGTGGAGGCTTTGGTGGAGTTGTTGGAGTTTGTGGTGGTTTACATGGAGATGGAGGAGGAAAAAGATGAAGGTAAGGAGTTGGAGAAGTTGTAGTGGTTGTTGTTGTGGTAGAGATGAAGGAGGAGTTGGTGGTGGTTAAGGTGTTGGTGAAGAGAAAAATGAAGTGGAAAGATGAAGGAAAGGTTTATATAGGAATTGGATTTGTGAAGGTAATGTAAAAAGTGTTTAGAGAGGGGATTTTTTATAAAATGGAGGGGTTAGGTGGCTCTTTGGCCCGCCATGGTGATGGGAGAGGAGTTTGAGATATTTTGGAGAAGATATTTTTGGTGGAGGAGATATTTTTGGGGGAAAGATGTAGAAGATAATGGAAGAATGGAGAAGTTTAGAGAATTTGGTGGAAAGAAAAGGAAGGAAAGAAAATGGAAAAAGGAAAAAAAATGAAAAAAGGAAGATATTTTCTTGAAAGAAAAAGGAAAAATAATTAGAGTGGCGGATTCCCGGGATTCAGTTGCGGATGCGGAAAACTTTCGGAAAAATACCGAAATCGTCCGAAAAATCAAATATCTCGGAACGACCCGCAAAAATTCTCAAAAATTAAGAATATTATTCTTAGAATCATGGTGAAATTTGTTTCAAGAAATTCTTTATAGTTTTTAAATTAAAAATCCTGGAATTGGCCGCCAATATCGGTCGACACCAAATCTCGCAGAAATCTGATAAATTCTGAAAATTCCCAAAAAAAATGAATAAAGATAGTAAATATTATTCTAAATAAATTTGTGAAAGCAGTTTCTCAAAATTTGACTCCATTTGCAAATTAAAAATCCAGGAATCAGTTAGCGGCACTGGTCGACACCGGTTTTGAAGATTTTTATTTTTAATTCAGGAAAATTCCAGAAAATCACAAAAAATCTAAAATATTGGAAAATGATGTTTAAAACTGAAATCGGTTAAATCGGAATATCAGAAAGACCAAATTGAGTAATACACTAGGATCGGGTCCCTGGTTCAGAGAAGAGCAGACTCTGAGTCCACGAATCTTGATCCAAGACAAAACGATCATATAAATAATTCATAATACAAAATAAATATAGGAAGTAAATCCAAAAATACGATCGAAAAATCTGAATACGCAACTAAGTACGTATTCTGGGAGCGGGGTGTTACAATCCATCCACCTTACAAAAAATTGCGTCCTCGCAATTTCGATAAGGGGTAAATTGAACACAAAGGGGACATGGACGGGAATTATACCAATTAAGATATGAAGCACTATAGGTAGAGCTCTTCAAGTTGACTGAACAATGATCAGACTATAGACATCTTCTGCACCTCTGGCTGTATAAGTTTTTAAACGGTACCAAATAATACTGATCTGATGTCGTTACTTTGCAATAGAGTTCCAGTTGTACTACATACTTTATAGCCCTCCGAGCATAAGCCAGAATATTGAAGATAAAGGAAACCCTGATAGTCCTGAGCATAATAAAGAAGACCGATAATACCAGGCATCAATCACTCTGAAAGATATAGCCGAGAATGAAGAATATCCGTAGAGAATTCCGACTACTGACTTCTGAAAGATACCCGATTAGGATCAATCCTGAGAATACCCGAGCACCATAGAGTCAGCCGAAGAGATCATATAATAGCTTTATTCAGAGCTAGCCACTACCTCTCTAGTATATCCATATCTTATGTTGGTATAAAGGCTTCGAAAAACCAAAACAGGGGAAAGATGGAAGTAAGGAATCAAAGGAAGGATGACCAAGAAAGAATAGATAACTCTGTACTTGTAGTTGGACTGTATAACCAGGACTCAAGCATTCCAGCTGCAAATTTCTTTACCATTAATTTGCCGTCTGGACGTACTGAGGATGCGAGAGCCTAGGCTAGGCTCTGATACCATCCTGTAACGCCCCGATCCCGGCGGGTACGTAGACGTTACTGCAACGTATATACGCAGGTCAGAAATACCCTCACGTATATACGCTAAGCATCAGTACAGGCAAGAATCAGAGTACGAAAGCAAATGGTGCATTATACATTCCAACACATGGGTACAATTACAAAGTTATCACCAGAGGTGACAAATATTACAATAATATTACATCACCAACATGGCGCAAATGCGAGAGTACAAAGGATGTACAAGTATGAACAGTACAAAAGGCACTCACGAGTTTACAAAAGGAAAACTCGAGAGGCACACAGGGGGCCTGGAAGGATAGAGCTTCAGATGGTCTGCTGGAGATCCATGCTACCGCTGCGTCACTCTGATCAACAACTGGGGGAATCCACACGCTCGAAGCTCCATGACCTGGACATGAAAAACCAGGGGAGTCAGATAGAACTCCCCAGGCGAGTGGTGATACAAAAGCCGGATGGCGTGCTGAGATAAGTACAAGTGTATCGATAAAACCGAATCATAATCATGCATTGAAAACCGTGTCGTGAGCATAAGCATGTATAATCAGGTAGATATATAACAAGTGATATCAAGCAGGAACTACTCATGGAATGATAAGATAGGAGCAGTAGACTGATGGAATGGAACATGGGTAATAAAACAGGATATGAGTAGCTAATATGATAATAATCATAATACCGGAAATCCAATGTAAAACCCGATGGAAGCAAACTCGGCAAAGCATACAACGGATCCATGGCTGGCATCTTTTATTATTATTATTATTATTACTCGTCTTATCCTGATGTCTAGATATGTGAACTAGCGTCCCAGCACACATATATCCACATCTGAGTAAAGCAAGATTGTTATTGGAAACCAACGGGGGTATCAACGAACAATGTTTACAGTGGGTCCCGTGCATACCTGGGACCACGGCCCAGGATGTTCCGTTGCTTGGTGACGGAACCTACCGCAAGGCGATTCAGGAGGGTCTTATGGATGCCCTTATCAAGATGGTACCAGGAAGGAGGGAGCCAGCTCTCCCCTCGGTCCCCTGGAGGCCCACAGGTTAGACCGGAAGTTTTAGTTGCACAACATGCCTAATACCACTGTAAACACGAACATGTATTGATAGCCGCGAGTTTTCCCGACCCGATACAAGTTGTTCCTTTTTATGATTTATTATGTAATTATCAGATTTCGGGAATGAGTAGGAACAAGTTAGGAATATCAGGAATACAGGTGTATTAGGAGTACAGCTTGTACTGAATATATCAAGATGAAAACATGATGTCAGGTTATCATTCCCGTTATCGTGATAATCATGAGAGTCAAGTATATCATGCTGGGTGTCAAGTGAAAGCATGACAGGAGGATGATATTGGCAGGTGACCAATCATGTCAAGAGATTGATAATAGTCGGTGGCAAGTCATGTCATAACAAGGGTTATTGCCAAGTAGTAGCATGTCTGGAGTCAGGTGATAACACATTAGTTGTCAGATGATACAAACAAGTGCTAAATAGTAGCATGTAATTGACAGGTATGAAGTAATGGCATGTTAAGTGTTAACATATCAGGTAAGTACATGGCATGTGATAGAGTAATAGCTGAGCACAACCAAGCGGAGCTGAGCAAGCTGGAGGCACAGTCGGCAAACAGTATTTAACACTAGAGCGTCTGACAAGGTTACCGGGACAACTCAGCTTAAAGTGCGAGTAGAAAATCCGGCAGCATCTCGCCTAGACGAATCTAGTGGTAAAGTGCTGAACGCTGATCATGATAACCAGGCGGAGCTGAACAAGCTGGAGGCACAGGCAGCGAACAGGGTTTAAACACTAATGCGCTTGGCGAGGTCACCGAGACGACTCGTTTTAGAATACGAGTAGAAAATCCCGGAAACAACTTGTCTAGACGAATGTAGTGAATAAAGCGCTGAGCGCTAAGTATGCTCACCAGACGGAGCTGAGAAACCTGACAGTCCGAATCACTTCTCTTTCGAGATAGTGAGAGACCAGAGGCTGAAGGACTGAAAGACTAAGAACGCTCGGGGTTTAAGCGCACTCTCGGTGGCTATCAGCCATCCCAGGAGTGGGCAGAAACCCAGAGTTCAACGACCACGAAGGGTCGGCCACGCATAGTATAAAGCAGTAAAATACAGATAAATATGGAATAAAATACATGGCGAACCGACAAAGCGGGGGAACCCAAATGGAGGCGAGAGCGAGCACACTCGCCTAAATCACCGGAATGCCGAAAAGTATGAAATCCATGGAACTCGCGCACGCGCCATAAAATATGATATAAATATTTAGAGAGAGAAAGTGAAGAGGAGAGAGAGAAAGAGAGAGAATTCTAGAGAGAAGTATATGGGAAGAGAGAGTGCACAAGAAGACGCGGGTTTGAAAGTAAGACGCGGGGGGTTGCAGACGCGGGAATAGCAGACGCGGGAATAGCGTCGCAAGAATAGCAGACACGGAAATCACAGACGCGGGAATAGCAGACGCGGGGTTCGCGTCGCATAGATGCCACAAACGCGAGGTCTGCGTTCAAGTCAGGACGCGAGGAGAACGCGGACGCGGATGTGAGTTCTGCGTCACGTTAACACAAGAGGAACACAGACGTGGGCATTAGCTCCGCGTCGTGCAGATATGAAAGGGACATAGACGCGGGCATGGACTCCGCGTTGCGTCGGTACAAGAACGCGAAGGCCGCGTTTAAACAGATGTCAAGAACGCGAAGATCCGCGTTAAGGCGTTTCCTGGACGCGGGGGTGAGATCCTCGTCAGCAATATACAGAGAGGAGGAGGGAGAGAGAAAGGGAAAGGTGCTTGCTTTGGTGGTGGTGTTATTGGTGGAGGAGTTGGATTTTGATGGAGTAATGAAAAAGAAGGTGAAGGAGGCGATGTTTGGAGGGTGAAGTAGTGGAGATGGAGGTGGTGTTGTGATGGTGAAAGTGATGGTGGAAGTGAAGATGGTGGTGGAAAATAGTAGAGGTGATGGTGATGTTAGTTGTTTGTCGTTGTAATTGTCACCGTAATGATTACCGGAATAATCGCGAACGATTACCGGAATAATCATCGGAGATATTACCGACGAAGAAGAGCTCGGCCCCAATCCGAAGGAGGTGTCCGGCTCTTGATGTGGTGATGGGGTGGTGGTTTTGTGGAGGGTTTTGATGGTGGTGATATTTTTGGAAAAGATAAAGGAGAAGGTGGAGGCTTTGGTGGAGTTGTTGGAGTTTGTGGTGGTTTACATGGAGATGGAGGAGGAAAAAGATGAAGGTAAGGAGTTGGAGAAGTTGTAGTGGTAGTTGTTGTGGTGGAGATGAAGGAGGAGTTGGTGGTGGTTAAGGTGTTGGTGAAGAGAAAAATGAAGTGGAAAGATGAAGGAAAGGTTTATATAGGAATTGGATTTGTGAAGGTAATGTAAAAAGTGTTTAGAGAGGGGGTTTTTTGTAAAATGGAGGGGTTAGGTGACTCTTTGGCGGCCATGGTGATGGGAGAGGAGTTTGAGATATTTTGGAGAAGATATTTTTGGTGGGGAGATATTTTTGGGGGAAAGATGTAGAAGATAATGGAAGAATGGAGAAATTTGGAGAATTTGGTGGAAAGAAAAGGAAGGAAAGAAAATGGAAAAAGGAAAAGAAAATGAAAAAAGGAAGATATTTTCTTGGAAGAAAAAGGAAAAATAATTAGAGTGGCGGATTCCCGGGATTCAGTTGCGGATGCGGAAAACTTTCGGAAAAATACCGAAATCGTCCGAAAATCAAATATCTCGGAACGACCCGCAAAAATTCTCAAAAATCAAGAATATTATTCTTAGAATCATGGTGAAATTTGTTTCAAGAAATTCTTTATAGTTTTTAAATTAAAAATCTTGGAATCGGCCGCCAATATCGGTCGACACCAAATCTCGCAGAAATCTGATAAATTCTGAAAATTCCCAAAAAATGAATTAAGATAGTAAATATTATTCTAAGCAAATTTGTGAAAGCGGTTTCTCAAAATTTGACTCCATTTGCAAATTAAAAATCAAGGAATCAGTCAGCGGCACTGGTCGACACGTTTTGAAGATTTTTATTTAATTCAGGAAAATTCCAGAAAATCACAGAAAATCTAAAATATTGGAAAATGATGTTTAAAACTGAAATCGGTCAAATCAGAATACCAGAAAGACCAAATTGAGTAATACACTAGGATCGGGTCCCTGGTTCAGAGAAGAGCAGACTCTGAGTCCACGAATCTTGATCCAAGACAAAACGATCATATAAATAATTCATAATACAAAATAAATATAGGAAGTAAATCCAAAAATACGATCAAAAAATCTGAATACGCAACTAAGTACGTATTCTGGGAGCGGGGTGTTACACATACTTAAGAGTGAACTTTTAAATCCTTGACAAGTGTCTGTATAATATTATACACATAAGATTTCTCATAACATAAATTACTACTTAAATTTCACATACAAAAAATCATGCCACTATACATACAAAAACAGATGACATTCATATCATCAGTCTCTCAATATACTGGTGGACCCAAATTATATATATATATATATATATATATATATATATATATATATATATATTATATATAATATATATATAAAATTATTCATCGATTGTCTTATCAGACTCTATGGGTACCTGTGATTTTGTCTCATCAGATTCTCCCATCTAAAAAAATATGGAGAGAAATTATATCAACCTCTTTTCATTTCATATTCTCACAATATAAATTATCCCTATATAAGGATGCTCTTCAAATAGTATCAAAGTCCATAATCCTTTTAATATGACATATCTCTTATATTCTTTTATCTGATATTTTGGTTATTCCATAACCAGATTCTTAATAAGGTTTTTCCGCTCTGATTAAATCTTAATTTGCCTGATATTTCAATTACTTTCTTATTCCAGTGTCTCATACCACTGGCAGCTCATATTGAGGGCCCGCACCCCCAATAGAACACATTGAATCATGGCATGTAGGTGTGCCCTCATTCGAACGTAAGGAAATAATCAATATCACCTCAAGATCAATCATACACGTCAGAACCGACTACCCCCTTAGAATTACTCATATACAGTCACACGATCATTCAAACAATGCACACATACATACATATCAATCCTATGGATCAATCCTGATGTAGAAATAACTAATTTAGGTCAAATCCCTACGCCTATACTTTCCTAGGCCTTATATCTTAGCTCTATACCTCATCCCATTCCTAAATCTTTGCTCTGATACCAACTGTAACGGTCTCAGATTTTAATCATCGAGTTAATTTTAATCCAATCCAATTATGCTAATAAATCATATAATATTTATAATCATATCTGAATTCATCAAAAATTTTGACAAATTCCCTCTATATTATAGAGTCTGCTCTGATACATCGATACATATAATTCTAAAATTTACATCGATCATATATCTATAAACAATATCCCACGCAGTTGTAATAAATTGACATCGCCTACTTATAAATCTCTCAAATTCAATCATGTGGATACAACTCAAGATAATAAATTAAACACTTACTAGAAAATATTCTCCTCGGTATCACAGTCTAACACAAGCCAACTCAAATTTATATCCATATAGAACTTGTACACAGATCTACATATATACACACATATTCGACTATTCAGTCTAATCTATAACATCAACTCTATATACATGCATATAAATAAAATACTCAATTATAAACCATTATATAAGCTTGGTAGACTCACACAATGAATGCTTTGAGTCCTTCCAGTGCTCTACCCTTGCTTAGCCGATATTTATCTCTGGCTTGTCCTGAAAACATGAATCTATGGGGGGGGTGAACTCGACGGCTCAATGAGTAAGATTAAACCAATAGTTACAATTCAAATGCATTAGAAGTGTGTAGAGTATATGAAACATAAAAGTCAGTAATCAAGAATATGTTTCAACTATTAATCACTTACTTCAATTTATTGTTCGGATACCAGAATGTGTATAACAACAATGTTAGGGTATTCACTTTAATTCATTAACTTCGTGTTCTGATTTCAAGGCAAGAGCTATTTATAATGTCATAGTGTAATATAAATTACGGATATCCACCATACCATACACAAGATGTCCACCATGCAACACAAGTAACACACTCGATACATACATAGTGTACATACAGTACACACACATCAATTGTACACATAAAAACATTTCACCACCTTCCACTCCTACCGAATCCCTCCGCCCCTTCCTTCACACCATCTTCGACCCCTATCGGATCCCTCTGGCCCCTTCCTTCACACTGTCTTCGACCCCTACTAGATCCCTCCGGCCCCTTCCTTTATAAGATACAAACCCCAATACACACACATCCGCTATTAGTTTCACCAAGAATTTGGATCAACAAAATAACATTAACTAGTTCTATCAAGAACTTTCATCTACACACATGTATGCTCATCACATCAAGAGTCAACATACGAGTTATCATCAAACATCACATGTGTCCACATTATAACAAGAGTTTGACACATATTAAATACGATAATTAAAACAATCACATCATGCTTATATTACTCACAGTTAACTAACTTTTCATTCATAGATATGTAAATCACCTAGGGGGGTGAATAGGTGAAGGCTAATCTAATGGTCACTAAATGCGGAATTAAAAACTTATTTCACTAAACACCACGTATAACACAAGAGTGTAGCCGAATTCCCCGTGAAGGGCTCTGGACTAACTCCTCAAGATTCCTCTAAATAAGAGTTGAGGTGCCGCGTTGGCTCTCTTGGTTGAATACAAGTGTTAGCAAACAATCCCCAAGCATATAACAATTAAGCTCACAATATATATCAAGCATATAAGATGAAAGCAATAAAAGCATGCAAGATATAAACAAGAGTAAGAGATAGAGAGTGAGCAATCGCAAACACGGGAGATTTGTTTTGAGGTTCGAGCACACTTGCTCTACATCCCCGGCTTCAACACTTGAAGGATTTCCACTATAAACCGATCCCACCGGATCACTCGGTGCCGCAACACCTACAAGGAGTTCCCACTAGAACTCTTGGACTCTCTAGTCCCGTACACACCGCAAGCCCACTAGCTCGCCGAGGCCGCACCTCAAACACCGACTTCACACACGAACTCGAAACACCGCGAACCCGCAAGTTCGCCTCCTCAAAGTAAAAAGTAGAACTTTGGTGATCACAACACTTTGATCACCTAAAATCCTCTCATAACAAATCCCTATAGGTAGATATAGCAATGGATGGCTCAAGTATTGTGTGAGAAAACAAGGATTGAAATGGTGGAGGAAAAACTCTAGAAAATCACTTTAAAATACTCTTGATAAACTCCTTTTTGATTGGAAATATTTGCTCTCAAAACAAGTGGAGAAACCTCTTAAAAGATGTAGGAAAAACTGGTGCAAAACCACTTGTAAAAACTTAGAGAAAACAACCACAAACCCCCCATATATATAGGCTAGAAAAACTAGCCGTTGGGGCAAAATATCAGCCCTGATGGCTAACGGTCGACCGGCCCGGTCGACCAAGACCCTGGAACAGAGAACAGACTTCTCTGTCGGTCGACCATCCTGGTCGACCGAGGCTTTCGAGAGAGCAGAGGCTCTCTGCGGTCGACCGGCCCTCCAGCAGTCCTGGCGTGCACGTTCTGTGCACGTCGGTCGACCGACCCGGTCAATCGACTTCAAGCTCGGTCGACCGGTCCGGTCGACCGACAGAAGCCAGGTCAGGACATTATAGGGATCAAAAACTTGGTCATTTTGGCTCAAATAAAATCCCATAAAATCATGAAAAATCTACAAAAATAGTTTTAACATTATACTTTGATAATCAAACATGCTTGAATAAAATCAAGACATGTTACAAATAATTTGAACTATTTTTGTAACTTGAAAATTTTGGCTAAAAACGAAAATTGTATTTTTTCAAAATTGGTTTTTCCAAAACTTCTCCAAATACAAAAACAAGATATTTTAAACACTTTTAAAGTATAGAGTGTATGAAAATGATCCACTACACATACATGGTGAAATATCTATATTTTTGACATTAAGCTCTAAATTTGGTTTTGGTTAAAACATATATACTTGAATTCCAAAAACCAACCCGGTATTTTTCAAAAAGAAAACTCTTTTGTATTTTTCCAAAATAAAAATTTTTTTATGAAAAACTTATCTAAATCAAGAGTGTGTGTGTGTAAGATATACTTGAGCAATCCAGCAACTATTCTATCCTTTACATTTTATCTAAAAACAAAATCTTATAAAATAAACCTAGACACAAGTCTTCATGAAGTCTTCACTTGAAGTCTTCTCATCTTCTTGACTTGGTCCAAACTTGATCCAACGAGCTAGACTCCTCTTGAGTACTTGATGTGGTCTTGAAGCATAAGCTCTTGAATCAAACCGTGCTAGCTCCAAAAATTTGACTTTAAACCCTTTGTTGAAGCTACACACCAACTAAGATCTTGATCACAAATCTGAGACTAATCAAACATAAAATCATTAGTACTATAACTACATGAGTTGATCATCATCAAAACTAGAGTGATAGGCCTTTGGGCCAACAATCTCCCCTTTTTGATGATGACAAAACTCATGGAGTTATATATGCATGGATTAAAGTAAAGTTTCAATGAAGCTCCCCCTTAACTCATGCATAACAATAAACAAATAAATATGCAATGAAGCACATAAACATGTATGCAAATATAAGGAGATAAACATGCTAATTATACATAAAACTCATCAAATTCTTTCTTTTTCTCCTGTTTGCAAAACAAAATATATATGCATAAACATAAATACTTCTCCCCCTTTATGAATAAAGTAAGGAAAATATGCATATATACTAAATACTTCTCAAATACTTCTCCCCCTTTTGTCAATCATCAACAAAGGGGTTAAAGTAAAAACAAAACAATGTTCTCCCTCTTTGTGTCAACAAAGAGGTGAAATCAAATCAACCAATAAAGAGATATATGCGATATACATTCATGAAGAGGAAGACGCTAAGTTAACTTCCCTACACATATACATTACATGAAAGAGGGATGACAAGCCCTAATTCACATAACGCATAATATGTAATGCATAAGAGGAGATGTGAAGCTCCTCCTACACACGTGTACCGCATAAAGAAGAGTTGTCAAGCTCCTCAATATAAGATACACTCAACATGAATATATATGTAGAAGAGATGTTAAGCTCTCCTTGCATATAGGCAATACAAATCAAAACATTTTTAATTTTTAAAATTTCATATTAAAACAAAATTTTGAATTTTCCTTAATAAAAGAAAATTTGAGATATCTAGTAATCAATTTTAAGATATCATTTAAACAAAATTTTTAAAGGTACCACTTGTAAATCAATCAAATTTTAAGATACCAAATGTAATCAAATTTTAAGATATCATTGTAAATAAACATTACAAATTTTATAAATAAACATTATAAATTTTGTAAATAAACATTACAAATTTTGAATTAATCAAAATAGAATCATATTGATACTAATTGAAAATTATTTTGATACCAATTGCAATCAAAATAGATACCAATTGAAGATTATTGCACTTTTTTGATATCAATAAAAATATCAATTTTAACAATAATGCATAAGCTTATTAAAATATCAATTGAAAATAAAGATTTGAATTAAGCTTAGCATAAACAAATTGTGTGCTTTAAATATGTAAATCGATTTTAACTCAAGCACAAATAACTCATATATATGTATGAAAATGAAAATCGAAATTGTGAAGCATACATATATAGAAAACAAAGTATGAGTATATAAAAAAATATCAATTGAGATCAAGTATATAACTCATCGAAAAATACTATCAAATGAAGAATAATAACTAGTTAAAGTAATTTTTGAAAAACTAGTTAAAGATCCTTCAAAAACATAAAACCAAAATATATGTCTATCATGAAACATACTAAATACACAAGAAGTGACACTCGAAATCTATAAGGCTCAAAAATAATCATGAAACAAAGTCATGAATAAATAAAATAAAGTGTGAGTGCACAAAAATCATGTAATTAGCATTTTCCATGAAGATAATCAATGAAGCTCAAAAACAAACATGAATATCATTTTTATCAACATGAAATTTATTTTTATAAACAAAATAAACTTCTAGGTATATGTATGATTTATCCAATCCTAACAATATGCATACATATCTCAAACATGAAAAGAGTTCATAATGTAAATTGCATGAAGGCAAATGACTCATGGGGTATACATGTATATTTATTAGGTTTGATACAAGATACATATACATGAAGTAAAACATGAAAATAGGCAAAATAAGTGTAAATGAGAGAATCATCAAAACTAGGCTATACATGTGCATATAGTGAGTACAAATGAACAATGAAGTGCAAACATATATGAATCAATTTGTTGCTCACTACTTGTACACGTATATATCCAAGTTTTGATAAAACTACATTTAAACTAGTATTTACCACATGAAGCACAAAATAAATAAAACATGAACATGCTCAAGATCATCAATTATAAATGCATGTAAATAAACAAGGAGTTTAGAGATAGTTACCAAACCAAAGAACTATACTCCAAATCTCCAAAACAGGTGGTTGTTCCACCAAACCTCCTTGATAGCGGTGCATCAAAAGTATGTCCATCATGTCCATGTGCAACCACCACCAAGGCACCATCCCTCTCACGTTTTATGAGAGCCCGCACTTACATCAAATACACAAGGTGGGAATTTTGGTACCCATTTTCCTTTGGGTCCTTAAGGGTTAACTTTGTAAGGAACCCAAACATTTTTTTATTAGCAAAATTAATATGATGTATCTTATCAAAACAAAACTTTACTAAATGGCCTTTGCGGTCATAATGTGTACATTTATACACCTTAGGATGTATATGTGTATGAGTGTGATCGTGGCGTGCAAATAGTGAATATGCATGATGTGAATGATGTGCATGAACATGTGGAGTTTGTTTCTTTGAAAACAAGGACTTTAATCTCTTATGGTTAAATGCACATGTGCTCAAAGTTGAGCTCAAACAATTTATTTTATTTTTCAAAACTTTAATCTCATTTTGATTAATGGTGGCATGTAAAGCATGGTGAGATAGAGAATCATTTTTCTTATTCTTTTTAGAAACATTTTCTTTTTCTTTTTCAATCATTTTTCTTTTTAAAGAAGTGTTTTCATTTAAAGCAACTTCTTTTTGTTTTTCCACCAAAATAATTTCATTTTTCAATGAAGTATTTCCTTCACATAAATCATTCAATTTAGACATCAAGGAAACATTTTCATTTTTCAAATTTTCATTTTCTTTTTCCAAGCAAGCAACTTTATTTTTAAAAGACTCATTTTCTTTTAACATGCAATCAAAATTCTTTTCATTTTCTTATTATCTTTCTTAAGTAATTCATATTTTTCTAGAAGTTGTTGACCAAAAAATTCAAGCTCATCATAAGTCATATCAACATCTTCTTCTACCTCGAATTCGGTAGTTACCTCAAGGGAGTTATCCCCTTGGACCATGTATCACACGTTGGAAGCGTCACTTCCAACATCCGAGTCGCTCCCCGCATAATATTGTTCTTTTTCGCCAAGGGAGAGAATTGTGGCCAAAGGCCTTCCACTCTAGTTTTGATGATGACTCACTCATGTAGTTATGTTTACTAATAATCTTGTGTTTCTAAGTTTCAGATCATTAGCAGGTTATAGTTTTGATGATTAGCTTCAACAAGGGTTTTGGAAGCATATCATGGTGATTCGGTGCCAAAGCTTCAAGATTATACCTTTGCACTTGGAAGATCACGGTTTGGGAGCTAGTCTACTTGAAGATAGAAGATCTACAAGCAAGACTTAGGTATCCTAGTTTAGATAGAGTTTTTAGATCCATTTGTAAAGCTTAGTTTAGTTGATATGCTCAAGTGCACAACAACAAGTTTTATGTTTTGATATTTGGTTTTCATGAAAAGTTTGATCAAAACAAGTTTCATATTCTATATGTATAGTAGATGATTTCTTTCTATACATACATGCGTTAACCTTCAAGATAAACTTTATTTAATATTTCTATTCATGTTTGGAAAATCATGTTTGATAAAAATACATGTTTGGTTTTTGATTGAATCGGTTTGGATTTCAAGGCTTGACACCCTTCTATAGTTATTATCATAACTTTTATTTTTATATTCAAATAACATGATTAACTTTCATCTCAAAGATAACTTTCAGATCTAAATTTCTTATTGAATAACCATTTCCTGATTCTAATTTTAAAGTTGTCAAATATTTGGTTGAAATCTGTTCTTGTTCTGAAAACAGTTTACAGTTTCTGTTTTGACACCTTTTAGTATTTTATTGATAACTTTTAATTCTGAATGATATTGATTTGATTTAAGTTGCATTAGAAAGTAGACTTCAATATCTACAACTTCATCCTATATACTTATTCCAAATTCGAATGTTTTAGACCTCAAAAATGCGTTCCAACCTGACCTATTTTTGCTGTCTGCCAGGTTGGGCCAGTCGACTGGGACAGTCGACTGGGCCAAGCGGCCAGTCGACCGACCAGTCGACCGGACGTGCACAAAACTGTGCACGTCGGCCAGTCGACCGGCCAGTCGACTGTACTGAAACAGGTTTGGTCTCGGGTTGTTACCAGTCGACCGACCAGTCGACCAGCAGCTGTCAACGGTCAAAAATAGCCGTTGGACGGTCGACCGGCCAGTCGACCGACCGCCTGTCAGGCTAACACGTCAGCCTAACGGCTAGTTTTGTATAGGGGCTATATAAACCCCATTGTTTGGAGTTTTTGGTTAAGATTTTTGTGCTAGTTTTTCCTGATCTTTTTCATTGTTTTAAAAGTGTTTTCAAAAGAGTTTAAGTGCTAAAAGTGATTCATCTTTATTTGTTTTGTGTTTTTGGAAAATCAAAGAAAATAGGATTTGGGATATTTGTGTTGATTTTCATTCTATATCTTTTGGCAAGAATTTTCCTAAGTATTTTTCTTTGTTGCTTGTTTCCAAAACACTTAGTTTTCACTTGAGCTATATCTTCTATCCTAAGTTATTAGGATCTTTGTTTTGTGTGGAAAAGAAAAGAGAAAAAGAAAGAGAAGTGTTTGAGGTTGTTGTTGTAAACCTCTTTATTGTAAAACACCTTGTTATTTGTGAATCCCTCTTAGGTAGAGGTGATCGGGTGATTGAGTTTGTTGTGAGCCTCTTCGGTAGAGGTTGTGGGTTTGTTGTATTTCGGCTACGGGCCGTATATACCTCTTCGGTAGAGGTGTGGATTGTGGTTGTATAGCCTCGGTGGCTTTGTAAGGTTGAGAGAGGAGTTTGGTACTCCTATAGTGGATTGGGAAATCCTACACGGTGGTGTAGGCGGGATGTAGAGCTAGGGGCTCGAACCTCGAAACACATCTTGGTCTTTGCGTTTGATCCAATTTCTCTCAACTCTACTCTTTTTACATTTGTGCAAGCATCATCCATTCATATCATCATATATACTTGCTTGTGTTTTGAGCATTGTTTCATATTGCCTTGCATATATTTCTATTGCAATTCATCTATACTTGCTTGGCTTAATTGTGTGCATTGTATTGCTATATCCTTGATTGCTTGGATTGCTTGTGTGTGTGTGCCTAACTTATACTCATCCAACAAGAGCTTCACATAGCACCTCAACCCATTTTAAGGGGAATCAAGAGGAGTTAGTTCAGAGCCTCGCAAGGGAATTCGGCTACACTTGTTGAATTGTATTAGTTTGTCCAACACTTGCATTAGCTTCCGCTTTTAGAGCATTAGAGTTTGCATTTAGCCTTAGATTAGCATTTACACCTATTCACCCCCCTCTAGGTGTACTTTCAATTGGTATCAGAGCTAGTGCTCCTGATATTAGGCTTAACATCCTAGGAGTGATCCATTTGCTTGCTAATCTCTTGTTTGCATAATACTTGTTTGCATACATTTAGTTTACCATGGACTTCATGACCCCACCTATGTATGATGCTTCCAACATTCTTGTTTGGAAGACTAGAATGTCCATTTACCTTCAAACCCTAGGTTTACATACTTTCCTTGCGGCTACCAAGAAATGCTATCTTGGTAACCTCATTCATATAGGGGCCAATGCACAAGCCCTTGAGGCTATTAGAAGCACTTTATCTAAAGATTATCTTTTACATGTTTCTAATATTGATTCCGCTTTTGTAGTGTGGAACAATTGACAACCACAACCACCACCTCCGAGCTTCAAGTGCCAATTCAACTAGAGGAGGAATCTACTGGAGAATCCGATTCTCAATGCTTCATGGTCCAAGGGAATGACTCCCTTGAGGTACATTCGGAACCCCACTTAGATTGTGATGATAGTGCTAGTTCTTCATGTGATGATAATATTGATTCCCATGCCTTAAATGAAGAACTTTCTATTGTGTGTGAAAAATTAATTGAAAAGTATAAGATTTTGAAAAAGAAAAGTCTAGGAATTGAAAATGAAAACAAGTGTTTGCATTCTAGACTTGATAATGTTTTACAAGAGAAGGATGAGGTTTCTAGTGAATGTGACTCACTTAGATCTCAACTAAGTCTTGCACTTAAAGAAAATGATTTTTTAAAGTCTAAAAATAATGTGAAAATGCCTTGAAAAATAATGATACTTTATCTTCAAAGGTAGAATTTGTTTTTAAAAGAAAATGAGACTTTAAAAAGAGAAATTGATTTCATTTCAAAAGAATTAGAAATTTGTTTAAGTAAAAATAATTCTTTGAAAAATGATATGTCTTCTCATGTTTGCCATGCTAGGGTAGTATTACACACTTCACCTATTGCATGCCACACCTCTTCTTCAATCAACAATGATATATCCATGCTTAAGAAGAGAGTAGATTGTTTGGGCTCCACTATGAGCCAATGTGCCATGAACCACACTCGCTTGGAAACCTTGGTTCGTATGAAACAAGTTCCAACTTTTATGCATGCACACCCTCCACGGCATACACATGCTCCTCACGGACACACTTCTCACATGTTTGCTCATGTGTACACATGTACACATTGTGGTCGTAATGGCCACCTTGCTAAATTTTGCTTTGATAGATTAAATAATGTAAATTTAGCAAATAAGTTTGTTTGGGTTAGAGAAGGGACTAACCCCCATGGACCCAAGAAGGTATGGGTACCAAAGACCACCCCTCCAATTTTTGATGTAGGTGTGGGGTCTCACATGACGTGAGAGTGTTGACACCTTGGAGTGGATGCGTTCCGGACTTAAAGGAAATCATATGGATGCATCACTTTCAAGGGAAGAGTTGGTGGGAGGACCACCTTATTTTGGAGAATTAGAGAAGTGCCCTCATCGGTTTTGGTATAAATCTCTAACTCTCATATTATTTGTTTATATGCTTTTATGATTCATTATTTATAGCATGTCTCATTTGTTTAAGCATATATTTTGATGTCTTTGGATTAGTGTGTAAATTCCATGATTATTAGATCCATGACATACATGTATAGTATTTGAGACACATATGCTCACTTGAATTCATATTTAGTGTTCTCACCGTTTGTTTAGCTATAATGTACATCATGAATCTAATACATGTGAATTTACATAGTAATCATGTTTTAGTTTTATCATGATATTCTTTTATGATTGTTTTAATGTTTCATGTGGTGATAACATGTTTAAATGTAGATTTTATCAAAACTTGCATTATACTTGTGCAAATAGTGAACTACAATTGTTTCTTATATGCTTGTTCTTAATGCTCACTTGTATTCACTATATGCACACGTATGAGCTAAGTTTGATGATTCGTTCATTTGCACTTGTTATGTCCATTTGCATGTTTATGTATTTTAGAATTCAAATAAAATAATTTTTGATGAATCTTATATGTGTTTTATTTAAAATATGGTATTCATGTTTGTTTTAATGCTTCATGACTTGATTACATGTTTAGATGTTAGTTTTCATTAGACTAGTTGTATACTTGTACATATAATGGGAAACAAATTAATCTTTATATATGTTTGAGCTTGAATGCATATTTGTACCCATTAGATGTGCTAGTATAGTCTAGTTTTGATGATCCATACATTTTAGACTTGTATTCATATTTTTGGATTTATAAGAGTTTTTATTTCATGTATATGTTTATTTTGCCAAAACATTAAGATATACATGTATACCTCTTGAGTCATTTGCCTTCAATGCAAAATCTATTTATGGACTCAATTGTGTTTAGGGATATGTATGTATACTTAGTGTAGTGACAATTCATACATATACCTTGAAATGAAATTGATTTTGGATGAAAATTTAGTTTTTCATTTTCATGTATTATAAGTTTAACCTCATGTATATGTCTTTCTAGTTCAAACTAATCTTATACATATACATCCTTTTTGAGCCACGTGCCTTCATGCATATACTTTAGTGGACTCGTTGAGTTTTGGATATGTATGTATATTTTAGTTTGCATCAGACATACATATGCCATTGAAGATTAAACTAGTTAGTTTTATGATTTTCTAATTTTGATGTTTAAAGGAATAATTGAGTTTAATGAAATATTTTTCATGATTATGATCTTCACATTTTATTTGTACACTCATATCTATTACTCATGTTTTGTTTCTCATGAGTTGTGCTTAATTGATTAGAGTAATATTATTATGTGATTTCATTTCTATGAAAAATAATCTTGTTTTATTCCTTGCTTGAAGGATTTCATACTAGTTACAAAACTTTTCATTTTAACTAGTTCGGATTCTTCTTTGTGATATGAGATATACCATACTTATTATTGTTAATTCAATTGTATCATTGAACTCTTTCAATTGGTATCAATTTGATTTCTTTATGTATACTCATATTTGTTGATTTGTGTATGTATGCTTACAACTTGGTATCATCTATTAGTGATTGGTACTCATTTTATCTTCATACACATTTACATGTTTTATTTGTGCTATTATATTTCTATATCTTAAGCACAAATATTGTTATGCTAGTGCTTGTGACTTAATTTTTATTTCAATTGATTTAGTCTTTCAATTGATACCTTAATCAAGCCTAAGCATGTTTTTAGTTAGTATTTCATAAAGGGGAGAAAATTTGAATTTCTTATTTCAATTGGTATTGATTTCCACTCCCACACTTTATGACTTTAAAAAATTGAATTTGAATGAAATATATTTTCAATTTGGTATCATTGGTATGCTTGCTTATCAATTAGTATCAAAATGTTTTAATATGTTAAAACATGTAACAATCAATAAAAAAATTATGATATGTATTTTGACTCTCTTTTATGATTACATGACTTTGTTTCTATTGGTATCTAGATGCACTTTATTGACATATTTTTAACTGATATCAATGTTTTGATTTTTAACCCTTTATTGATTCTTGGTTTAGAACAAAAAGGGGGAGAAGATTTTGTATTGTTTCGAATGTTTTGATTACCCCTTCTTGATTTTTTTTGTTTTTAACAAAAAGGGGGAGAAAAATTTGTTTTTATGTTTTTTACCCCTTTGTTGATGATTGACAAAAAGGGGGAGAAGAATTTGTGTTTTGTGTTTTATATATGCATGTCTTCCTTGTGTTTGCATATATGTTTGGTTGTTTGCTTATTTTAATTGGTATCTAGAACATGCTTTATGTTGAATATTCCATTAGTATCTAGAGCACCATGTTTATATGATGCATGAGTTAAGGGGGAGCTTCTTTGAAGCTTAACTTTAATCCATGCATATATAACTCCATGAGTTTTGTCATCATCAAAAAAGGGGAGATTGTTGCCCCAAAGGCCTTCCACTCTAGTTTTGATGATGACTCACTCATGTAGTTATGTTTACTAATAATCTTGTTTCTAAGTTTCAGATCATTAGCAGGTTATTAGTTTTGATGATTAGCTTCAACAAGGGTTTTGGAAGCATATCATGGTGATTCCGGTGCCAAAGCTTCAAGATTATACCTTGCACTTGGAAGATCACGGTTTGGGAGCTAGTCTACTTGAAGATAGAAGATCTACAAGAAAGACTTAGGTATCCTAGTTTAGATAGAGTTTTTAGATCCATTTGTAAAGCTTAGTTTAGTTGATATGCTCAAGTGCACAACACACAAGTTTTATGTTTTGATATTTGGTTTTCATGAAAAGTTTGATCAAAACAAGTTTTCATATTCTATATGTATAGTAGATGATTTCTTTCTATACATACATGCGTTAACCTTCAAGATAAACTTATTTTAATATTTCTATTCATGTTTGGAAAATCATGTTTGATAAAAATACATGTTTGGTTTTTGATTGAATCGGTTTTGGATTTCAAGGCTTGACACCCTTCTATAGTTATTATCATAACTTTTTATTTTATATTCAAATAACATGATTTAACTTTCATCTCAAAGATAACTTTCAGATCTAAATTTCTTATTTAATAACCATTTCCTGATTTAATTTTAAAGTTGTCAAATATTTGGTTGAAATCTGTTCTTGTTCTGAAAAACAGTTTACAGTTTCTGTTTTGACACCTTTTAGTATTTTATTGATAACTTTAATTCTGAATTGATATTGATTTGATTTAAGTTGCATTAGAAAGTAGACTTCAATATCTACAACTTCATCCTATACTTATTTCCAAATTCGAATGTTTTAGACCTCAAAAATGCGTTCAACCTGACCTATTTTTGCTGTCTGCCAGGTTGGGCCAGTCGACTGGGACAGTCGACTGGGCCAAGCGGCCAGTCGACCGACCAGTCGACCGGACGTGCACAAAACTGTGCACGTCGGCCAGTCGACCGGCCAGTCGACTGTACTGAAACAGGTTTGGTCTCGGGTTGTTACCAGTCGACCGACCAGTCGACCAGCAGCTGTCAACGGTCAAAAATAGCCGTTGGACGGTCGACCGGCCAGTCGACCGACCGCCTGTCAGGCTGACACGTCAGCCTAACGGCTAGTTTTGTATAGGGGCTATAAAACCCATTGTTTGGAGTTTTGGTTAAGATTTTTGTGCTAGTTTTTCCTGATCTTTTTCATTGTTTTAAAAGTGTTTTCAAAAGAGTTTAAGTGCTAAAAGTGATTCATCTTTATTTGTTTTGTGTTTTGGAAAATCAAAGAAAATAGGATTTGGGATATTTGTGTTGATTTTCATTCTATATCTTTTGGCAAGAATTTTCCCAAGTATTTTTCTTTGTTTGCTTGTTTCCAAAACACTTAGTTTTCACTTGAGCTATATCTTCTATCCTAAGTTATTAGGATCTTTGTTTTGTGTGGAAAAGAAAAGAGAAAAAGAAAGAGAAGTGTTTGAGGTTGTTGTTGTAAACCTCTTTATTGTAAAACACCCTTGTTATTTGTGAATCCCTCTTAGGTAGAGGTGATCGGGTGATTGAGTTTGTTGTGAGCCTCTTCGGTAGAGGTTGTGGGTTTGTTGTATTTCGGCTACGGGCCGTATACCTCTTCGGTAGAGGTGGGATTGTGGTTGTATAGCCTCGGTGGCTTTGTAAGTTGAGAGAGGAGTTTGGTACTCCTATAGTGGATTGGGAAATCCTACACGGTGGTGTAGGCGGGGATGTAGAGCTAGGGGCTCGAACCTCGAAACACATCTTGGTCTTGCGTTTGATCCAATTTCTCTCAACTCTACTCTTTTACATTTGTGCAAGCATCATCCATTCATATCATCATATATACTGCTTGTGTTTGAGCATTGTTTCATATTGCCTTGCATATATTTCTATTGCAATTCATCTATACTTGCTTGGCTTAATTGTGTGCTTGTATTGCTATATCCTTGATTGCTTGGATTGCTTGTGTGTGTGTGCCTAACTTATACTCATCCAACAAGAGCTTCACATAGCACCTCAACCCATTTTAAGGGGAATCAAGAGGAGTTAGTTCAGAGCCTCGCAAGGGGAATTCGGCTACACTTGTTGAATTGTATTAGTTTGTCCAACACTTGCATTAGCTTCCGCTTTTAGAGCATTAGAGTTTGCATTTAGCCTAGATTAGCATTTACACCTATTCACCCCCCCTCTAGGTGTACTTTCAAGAATTGTGTTCCATACTACAAAAGCCGAGTCAAGATTAGCAACCCTAGATAAATAAACATCATTTAGGGTAGATCTTAAAGCATTTGGGCTTTTGCATTAGCCTCAATATTTTTTGCCATTTAAATAGTATGAATCTCTAGTAGTGGCAAAATAAACATGAATACCTAGGCCTTTGAGGTACAAAGACATCTTAACCTTCCAAGTTTGGATGTTAAGAATGTCAAAGGTGGGAGATGACATGAAATCCATGGTGTGTGTACAAATATTGTGATTAGCCTAAAAATGAGGATCTTTAACTCTAGGTTGTAAGACCCAAATCAAGAGCACTTGGCTCTGATACCAATTGTAAATCACCTAGAGGGGGTGAATAGGTGAAGGCTAATCTAATGGTCACTAATGCGGAATTAAAAACTTATTACATTAAACACCACGTAAACACAAGAGTGTAGCCGAATTCCCCGTGAAGGGCTCTGGACTAACTCCTCAAGATTCCTCTAAATAAGAGTTGAGGTGTCGCGTTGGCTCTCTTGGTTGAATACAAGTGTTAGCAAACAATCCCCAAGCATATAACAATTAAGCTCACAATATATATCAAGCATATAAGATGAAAGCAAATAAAAGCATGCAAGATATAAACAAGAGTAGAGATAGAGAGTAAGCAATCGCAAACACGGGAGCTTTGTTTTGAGGTTCGAGCATACTTGCTCTACATCCCCGCCTTCAACACTTGAAGGATTTCCACTATAAACCAGATCCCATCGGATCACTCGGTGCCGCAACACCTACAAGGAGTTCCCACTAGAACTCTTGGACTCTCTAGTCCCGTACACACCGCAAGCCCACAAGCTCGCCGAGGCCGCACCTCAAACACCGAGTTCACACACGAACTCGAAACACCGCGAACCCGCAAGTCCGCCTCCTCAAAGTAAAAAGTAGAACTTTGGTGATCACAACACTTTGATCACCTAAAATCCTCTCACAACAAATCCCTATAGGTAGATATAGCAATGGATGGCTCAAGTGTTGTGTGAGAAAACAAGGATTGAAATGGTGGAGGAAAAACTCTAGAAATCACTTTAAACACTCTTGATAAACTCCCCTTTTGATTGGAAATATTTGCTCTCAAAACAAGTGGAGAAACCTCTTAAAAGATGTAGGAAAAACTTGTGCAAAACACTTGTAAAAACTTAGAGAAAACAGCCCACAAGCCCCCCATATATATAGGTTAGAAAAACTAGCGTTGGGGCAAAATATCAGCCCTGACGGCTGACGGTCGACTGGCCCCGGTCGACGCCCACGATCAAAAATCTGATCGTTGGGGCAGCGGTCGACCGGCCCGATCGACTGAGACCCTGGAACAGAGAACAGACTTCTCTGTCGGTCGACCGTCCCGGTCGACCGGGGCTTTCCAGAGAGCAGAGGCTCTCTGCGGTCGACCGGTCCTCCAGCAGTCCTGGCGTACACGTTCTGTGCACGTCGGTCGACCCCGAAACCGGTCGACCGACTTCAAGCTCGGTCGACCGGTCCGGTCGACCGACAGAAAGCCAGGTCAGGACATTATAGGGATCAAAAACTTGGTCATTTTGGCTCAAATAAAATCCATAAAATCATGAAAAATCTACAAAAATAGTTTTAACATTATACTTTGATAATCAAACATGCTTGAACAAAATTAAGACATGTTACAAACAATTTGAACTATTTTTGTAACTTGAAAATTTTGGCTAAAAACGAAAACTGTATTTTTTCCAAAATGGTTTTTCTTAAACTTCTCCAAATACAAAAACAAGATATTTTAAATACTTTTAAAGCATAGAGTGTATGGAAATGATCCACTATACATACATGGTGAAATATCTATGTTTTTGACATTAAGCTCTAAATTTGGTTTTGATTAAAACATATATACTTGAATTCCAAAAACCAAACCGGTATTTTTCAAAAGAAAAAAAAAACTCTTTTGTATTTTTCCAAAATAAAAATTCTTTTATGAAAAAATTATCTAAATCAAGAGTGTGTGGTGTATAAGATATACTTGAGCAATCCACCAACTATTCTATCCTTTACATTTTATCTAAAAACAAAATCTTATAAAAACAAACCTAGACACAAGTCTTCATGAAGTCTTCACTTGAAGTCTTCTCATCTTCTTGACTTGGTCCAAACTTGATCCAACGAGCTAGACTCCTCTTGAGTACTTGATGTGGTCTTGATGCACAAGCTCTTGAATCAAACGTGCTAGCTCCAAAAACTTGACTTTAAATCCATTGTTGAAGCTACACACCAACTAAGATCTGATCACAAATCTGAGACTGATCAAACACAAGATCATTAGTACTATAACTACATGAGTTGATCATCATCAAAACTAGAGTGATAGGCCTTTGGGCCAACAAGATATTCGAGTGAAAATTATCAATTTTCTATGAAGTTAACAATATAGTTGTTATTATTCATAATTTATTCTAGGTTTACCACAATCCCACTCACCTTTAAGTTGAGTGTTCTATAAGAGATTCGCACCGAGCACCACCTCGTGTTTCTTTCCCGAATAAGCCACATCGAACGCCCATATGCCAATCTCCCTATTTTGATATTTTAGTATTAGTAGCAATCAACATCACATATACAAAATTTAAATAAATTTCAAGTAGATCATAACTACAATGTCTCTCATATAAGAGAAATATTTCATATTTACTTATTACTAGCTTCTTACCCATTTGAGAATATACCAATTATTTATTATTATTATTATTATTATTATTATTATTATTATATTATTATTATTATATTATTATTATCATCTAGCACAATGAAATGTTTCTAATTAACACTCTTCATGAAGTTCATTGTCCATCCCTAAATATTACTAGTAAAGCAATATCATATAGTCATAGTCTATTAGGATATTCTCATTCTCAAAACAATGTCCTAATTTTGTTAATAATCTTCCTCAATCAAGTTCTGACCTTCTTCCGGAGATTTCTTCATCAATCTTAGATTCCACGTGATCCCGAACAATAATCTTATTCAAGAGAACATCAAGTTACCTTCTAGTACTAGATTCATCAATATTCTTGAGAGTTAAAAGCTATTTTATTTACTAATTCTTTGTTAAAAATTAAATTAGAAATTTACCAAAATATTTGATGAAATCACCTCTAAAATTCAGATCTTGGGCTGAATCCACCCTCAGAAACTTAGATTTTCCCTAGAAAAAAAAATCCCCTTCTTCCTCCCTTGATCTCCCCCCCTGACTGGACGTGGTCGCCGGTGGCCTGGGCGCCATGGCTGGCGCTCGCCGCGGCCTGGCTGGGCTAGCTGCGGCCCCCTTCCTAACGCGCAGAGCCTCCCTCTCTTCTCTTGTTCTCCCTCTTGAAGGTCGAGAAAGGAGGGAAGTGAGGAAGAGAGGAAGAGAATTTGTGAGTTCATCTAGAAAAGAAGATGGATTCTAGAGTTCTAACCATGAGGAGTTTGAGAGGATGAAGAGAATTGGGAGATGAAAAGTTTGGGCTGAAATTAGAGATCCCAATTCAGCCATAATTACAAGTTTGTCACAACTCCAATTCTCTCCAAGTGGCCTTGCACAAATCAAGGGCATCCTAGCCCATCATAAATCCTATCATGCTCACCTACCCTCTCCACTAACTTGCACTTTGATTAAATTAATGGGTATGGTTAGTGGAGTATGTATATATCATGTATGAAACTTTTGTATACTTGAATATGTGTAACATTATATGTACATGGTTATCACTTACATTAATATTATTATTATTATGTTCATTTTCATTTTTTATATATATAATCATTGATATATTTACATGTCACATACTTGTGAAAATTCATTTACATCAATTTCCCACTTGGTCATCAGATAATTTAATTATATAGATAACCGAATAAATTATCATGGTATAAATTAAAATTTGCATTCTGCAACACTAATTCATGACTAAAGTATTCATACGTTCTAGTTATCGGTTCTAATTATCCAGCATTATCTCATAGCTGAGGATTAAAATATTCTTTAAGAAATAAAAAAATCAGAATGTTACAACCGAGCCTTCTCTAGTAAGGAATGGTTTATCTCCTTAGCCAACCCATGTATTCCATCTGTGAAGTGAGTACCAATACCAGTGTTCTGGCCAAATCGTAGGAATTGGTTCTTGTATTTTTCAATATTACCAACTTGTAGTCCTTGATCTTCCTACCAGTCTGCTTGTCCATCATGTCCTTCCACTTCACCAATATACCTAGAGCTTCATACCTTTGTCTCATAGGATATATCCAACAATGCCTAGATAAATTATCAAAAATAAGACAAAGCACCTATGACTTCCAAGCGATACAGTCTTAACGGGTCCCCAAATACTTACGTGAACACAATCAAGAAGACCTTCAGAGTGGTGAGTAGTGGTGCCAAATTTTATATTCTTCTTGTCCAGAACACCGTGTTCACCCAATTCCATGTTGCAGGTAGATGCACCTTCTAATGATCCCTTCTTTACTGGAGCTTGCAAAGAGTTTTCTCCTCCATGTTCGAGCCTCATCTGCCAGACCTGTATGCAAACATCATCTGAAGAATAGAGGTCTCCACCTGACCTGTAACTGTACTACCCTTCAAGTAGTAGAGATTGATCCGGTGGACACCCTTCATAACCACCATTGAGCCTTTGGTCATCTTGAGAACATCATCTCGTATGAATACCATAAGACCCAACGTTTTCAAAGTACCAACTGAGATAAAATCCTTTTAAGTTTAGGTTCATACCTTATTTCCTTCAATTCTCGTACTATCCCATATCCATCTTGATACGGACTGTACCCATCCTTTTACATTACACGAATGATCATCACCCATGACAGTGAAACATCCATCTAGCTTCTCAAAGTTAGAAAATCAGTCCCTGTTCGGACACACATGATAGGTAGCTCATGTATCTAAGATCTACTCAGAATTATCTGAGTAACCACAGTAGGAGTAGTAACAGAGAAAGAAAATATTGATGAGTCTGAGTTCGATCCATCCGCCTGTGAAGTACTGGCATGAGTACTGACCACCTGTGCGAGATTTGCTTCGGTCTTTGACTCCTTCTTCTTACCTTTGGCCTTTGGACAATCAACCTTCCAATGCTCTAGCTCCTTGCCTAGTTCTTCTTCAGATCTCTGAAACCTGATCTGAACTTTGATCTTCCCTGATCACCTCTGCCCTTCTGTGTAACGCCCCGATCCCGCGGGTACGGAGACGTTACTGTGACGTATATACGCAGGTCAAAAATACCTTCACGTATAAGCATCAGTACAAGCAAGAATCAGAGTACGGAAGCACGTGGTGCATTATACATTCCAACATATGAGTACAGTTACAAAGTTATCACCAGATGTGACACAATATTACAAGAATATTACATCACCGATAGGCACAATAAGAGAATACAGAGAAATGTACAAGTATGAATAGTATAAAAGGAGGCTCAGAGTCATCACAGGAAAACTCTAGAGCTGAGCAAGGGGGCCTAGAAGAATGGGGCTCTGGACGGTCTGCCGACGATCCCCGCTACCGCTGCGCATCTCAGGTCAGCAACTGGGAGAATCTACACGCTCCAAGCTCCAAAACCTGGACATGAAATCTAGGGGAGTCAGACAGAACTCCCCGGCGAGTGGTGATACGAATGCCAAGTGGCGAGCATAGATAAGCACATGAGTATCAATAAATCTGAATCATAAACATGCATTGAAAACGGTATCGTGAGCACAAGCATACGGGAGCAAGTAGATATAAAGCAAGTGATATCAAGCAGGGATACTCATGGTATATAAGTCAAGAGCAGAAGACTGGTGGAATAGAATATGAGTGGTAAAGCAGGATGTAAGCAGTTATAATATAACAAGGTTCATAAACCGGAAACCCAATATAAAACCCGATGAAAGCGTACTTGGCAAAGCATACAACAAATACATAGTTGGCATCTTTTATTATTATTTTTATTATTACTCGTCTTACCAAGATGTCTAGATATGTGAACTAGCATCCTAGCACACATATATCCACATCTGAGTAAAGCAAGGTTGTTATTGAAAACCAACGGGGGTATCAACGAACAATGTTTACAGTGGGTCCCGTGCATACCTGGGACCACGGCCCAGGATGTTCTATTGCTGGAGAACGGAACTATCGCAAGGCGATCAGGAGGGTCTTATAGAATGCCCTTATCAAGATGGTACCAGGAAGGAGGGAGCCAATATTCCCCTCGGTCGCCTGGAGGCCCACAGGTCAGACCGAAAGTTTTAGTTGCACAACATACCTAGTACCACTGTAAACACGAACATATATTGATAGCCGCAAGTTCCCCCCGACCCGATGTAAGTTGTCTCATTTTATAGTTTATTATATAATTATCAGATTCCAAGAATGAGCAGGAACAAGCCAGGAAAATCAGGAATACAGGTGTATCAGGAGTACAGTTTGTACTATGAAATATCTCGATGCAAACAAAATGTCAGGTCATCATTCTCGTTATCGTGATAAATATAAGAGTCAAGTATATCATGCCAGATATCAAGTGATAGCATGACAAGAGGGTGATATTAGGCAGGTGACAAGTTATGTCATAACAGGGAGCAACTGTCAAGTAGTAGCATGTCGGATGTCAGGTGATAACACATCAGTTATTAAGTGATACAGACAGGTGTTAGATATTAGCATGCAAATGACAGGTATTAAGTAATAGCATGTCAAGTGTTAGTATGTACATGGCATGTGATAGAATAATAGCTGAGCACAATCAAGCAGAGCTGAACAAGCTGGAGGTATAAACAACAAACAGTGTTTAATACTAGAGCGCCTGGTTAGGTTACCGGGACGTCTCGGCTTAAAGTGCGGTAGAAAATCTGGTAGCATCTCGCCTACACGAATCTAGTGATAAAGCGCTGAGCGCTAAGCATGCCTACCAGGCGGAGCTGAAAGACCTGACGGTCTGAACGCACTTCTCTTTCAAGATAGCGGGCGAGAGCCCGAAGGCTAAAGTACGCTCGAGGTTTAAGCGCACTCTCAGTAGCTACCACGAAACCCGTAAGGGTAAGGGATACAACCAATTGGATAGCCAAACGGGAGTGGACAGAAACTCAGAGTTGGTACAAGAGTACCTGCGATGTTAGTACCACGCATGCATGCTATATCGTGATAATAGCTAATCTACCGTCGAGTAGTGAAGCCTGAAGGCTGAGTAGAGAGCCCAGGACTAAAGTACACTCGGGGTCTACGCGCACTCTCGACAGCTACCACGAAACCCGTAAGGATACAGGCATACAACCAATTGGATAGCCAGACGGGAATGGGCAGAAACCCAGAATTGGTACAAGAGTACCTGCGCGAGTTGTTCTATCCTATTACAAGTATTACAATGTATCAGTCTGGCTCTAGTCAAGACATGTCCACAGAATACAACACACACACCCGTACAAACACACCAGATACAACATAATACTAATTTTAATACAATTCCATTTTCTTGACGAGGAAAGTCACTCGCCTAAATCTCCGAAAAGCCGAAAACTCTGAATTCCCTGTAATTTGTGCACGCGCCAAAATATAATTAAATATATATATATTTTTTAGAGAGAGAAAGAAAAGAAAAGATAGAGAAGAGAGAGAAAGTATAGAGAGAGAAAAACCTAGAGAGAGAAAGAGAGATTTTAGAGAGAGAAAATCTAGGAGAGAAAGGGGGAGATCTAGAGAGAGAAAATATAGAGAGAGAAAAGAGGAGTTAGAGAGAGAAAGAGAGACACTGAGGGGAAAGAAAGAGAAATAGTAGAGAGAGTGAGAGAAATTATAGAGAGAGGAGAGAGAGTAGAGAGAGGTTAGAGAGAAAAAAGGGGCAACAGCCCTCTCTCAGTAGCCTACGACCAGACCAAGAGGCCTGGCTTGGCCCTGCCAGGGCCGTCACCGGCGGCCCTCCGGTGGCCGCCCGGCCACCCCAAAGAGAAGAGAGAGAGAAAAGGGGGGAGAGAGAAAGAGAGAAAAGAAAGAGGGGGGCTGTTACCCTGCTCACGCACAGCGCCCCCAAGGCGTGGCCGCCGCCAGGCCACGCCCGGTGGCGGCGCCGGCCACCGGCGGGCAGGGGTGGCGCCGGCCACCCAAAGAGAAATGGAGAGGAGAGGGGAAAAGGGGAAAAAAAGAGAGAGAGAAAAAGAAAAGAAAAGAAAAGGAAAGAAGAAGAAAAAGAAGAAGAAAAAGAAAAAGAAAGAAAAGGAGAAGAGGAGCTCGCCGGAGTTGAGAGGGGGGCGTCGGTGGTGGTGGTCGTGGCCGGATCTTGGGGAAGGAAGAGAGAAGAGGAGAGGTGGGAGAAATTGAAGGTGGGAGAAGAAAGAGGAGGAGATGGAGAGGGAGAATTTAGAGAGAGATTAGATGTTGAAGAAGAGAGGGAGAGAATTTAGGAGGGGGAGGAGGAGGAGGAGGAGGTCGTTGGCGCTAGGGGAGAAGAAGAAAGAAGGGAAGAAAGAGAAAGAGAAAGAAAGGAAAAGGAAAAGAAAATAAAAAGAAAAAGGGGATGATATTTTGGAGGGTTGTGTGGTGGAGGAATTTTTGGGAAAAAGAAAGAAGGAAAATAGAGGAAAAGGGAGTGGATGGGAAAAATGGGGAAGGAAAGAAAAGAAAGAAAAGAAAAATATGTAGATGACATTCCGGATCTGAGAAAATCCCAAATACTTAAAATGCTGAAAAATTGGACTGATCCGGAAAAGTCTCGAAAAATTCTTTAAAATAGTAAATATTATTTTAAGATACATGGTGAAATCAATTTTCAGAAATAAAATCACGTTTTTAAATTAAAAATTCTGAAGTCAACCGTCAATACCGATATATACCGGGTCAGCTGGATTTTGATAAATTCTGAAAATTCTTAGAAAATTCCTGAAAGAAGAAAATATGATTCTAAGAAGTAATGCAAAAATAGAATCTAGAAATTCAATTCTGATTGCAAATTAAAAATCCTGGAATCAACCAGCGATATCGGCCGACAGCAAATCCGGTGGAATTTCGATAAATTCAGAAAATCCTCAGAAAAAGTATTTAGATAGAAAATATGATTTTTAAAAAATAATGTGGAAAGCCATTTCTAGAAATTTAACTCCGATTGTAAATTAAAAATTTGAGAATCGATCAGCTGTACTGGTCGACACCGGTTTTGAAGATTTTCAATTTAATTCAGAAAAATTTCAGAAAATCATAGAAAATCTAAAATATTAGAAAATGATGTTTGAAATTGAAATTGATCAAATCTGAATAACAAAAAGACTAATTCGAGCAATACCCTGAGATCGGGTCCCCGGTTCAGACTAGGGCTGACTCCGAGTTCAGGAATCCAAATCTAAAGCAAAACGATCATATAAATAATTCATAATACAAAATAAATACAGGAAGTAAATCGAAGAATATGATCGAAAAATCTGAATACGCAACTAAGTATATATTTCGGGAGTGGGGTGTCACATTCTGATTGGAAACTCCTGCCTCTTACCGCCGACGCCTCTGTTGTTGTGCTCCTGAAAAAGACACTCTGTCCTGCCTCCTTACTTCATAATTCACAAGAGCAGCAAACACCTCATTGTAGTTAAATAATTTTCTTCCATTGATCAATGTAAGAGTAAAGATCTCATACTCTTCTTCAGGAAGAGAATTTAATAGAATTACCGCCTTATCCTCTTCACCGATCTTCACATCCACATTAATTAGGTCTATAAGTAGCTTTGTGTAGATATTCATGTGTTCATCAATGGAGCTTCCCTTCTTCATCTGGAAATGATAAAGTCTCCTTTTCAACTTCAACCGCAATTTGATGCTTTTTGTCAGATACTTTTTGTGGCGCCCCGATCCCGGCGGGTACGGAGACGCCACTGCGACGTACATACGCAGGGTGATGGAACCATCCCGTATGTACGCTAAGCATCAATACATCACAATACAGGGATCAGAGTGCGGAAATACGTGATATTATACATTCCAATACCAAAACAGTACAAGTACTTAGTTATCACGAATTGTGACATAATATTACATCACCAGGTACTACAAAAGTAGGACTGTACAGAAATACAAAAGATAAACTCACGAGCTGGAAGAGTGAGAATCTCGTGAGCGGAAAAGACTAGGCGAAACTACTGCTGATCTGCCTGCTCCTCGAGGTAGGCCTGATCCTCAGCTGATGGGTCCACCTCAGTCCAACCTGACAAATCTGAACATACAAATCCAGGGTTGTTAGTGGGCAACCCAGCGAGTGCATAAAGAAGCCAAGTGGCAAATATAATAAAAGTAAGTGCATCATGCCAAGTATAATGTACCAAGATAAATAAACATGGAATAATCACAATAATTAGCGAATCATGAAATAAAGCATGTGGTAGGTCATGTAATCAAGTTAGCAAGCATGGGGTAACTAAATGGTAAGTAACAGTAGTCATGTAGCCATAAGTCAATAATCAAGTTATTATTATTAAGACTCGTTCAATTTGTATGTTTCGGTATATGACCGGTGCCATATACTTCCGCATACAAATCAAGCAAGACTAGTTATGGAAATTGATGGGGAACGACGAACCATGTTTAGAATGGGTCCCGTGCATGCCGGGACAACGGTCCAGGAGTATCCGGTACTGAGCCGGAACGTACCGCTAGGTACCGGGATTTACTATATGCCCGAAGGTCTTATAATACACCCGAACAGGAATAGAGTGTCACCGTTCCCACAGGATATACCTAGGGGTTATAGCACACCCGGACAGGCAGGCAGGGGGTAGGGGTGCCAGTACACACCCTCGGAAGCGCCTGGTGGCCTACCAGGTCGAATCCTACAGGAAGTTGTACAACATATTTATGGCCACCATAAACACAGAAGCTATATCGATACCCATCAATTTCCCCCATCCCGGTGTAAGTTATTTAAATATGACAGAGTTTCATATAATAATGTTTACAGGGTATTCACAAATTTACAATATCCATGGTTATCCTATTACGGGGATCAACAGGAGTATAATATCAGGAGTAATATCAAGAGTCTCCCTATTTCAGGGGTCTAAGTATACAGGAGTTCAGGAGTACCAAATATCTGGCAATTAATAATATAATAATCATGTCATGTCCCCGTAAAAGTGATAGTCATGGATATGTCATATAATCAGGCATCAGGGGTGGTAGTGTCCAGTCAAGAGTCATGATGTCAAGTCCATGTATTTGTACCGCATGAAAACATATCATAAACTATGTGTCAGGTACGGGTGTCAAGTATGTCATATCTCGAATACCGGGTCCATATATCGAGTACCGGTGTAAATACTAAGTGCCACAGTCATGAATATCATATCAGTGTAAATACTGTGTACCAGTGTAAATACCGTGTGCCAGTGTCAGATGTCACGGGTCAAGTGTAGCATGACAAATATCGGTGTCAAATATAGCATGAAAATTATCGGAATTAATGTAGCATGGTAATTATTAGAATTAAATATAGCATGACAATTATCAGAATTAAATATGACAATTATCGAATTTAAATATAGCATGGCAAATGTTGGGATTAAATATAGCATGGTAATTATCGGAATTAATTATAACAATTATCGGAATTAAATATAACAAGGCAATTATTTACTAAAAATTATAATAGCAAGTATTAGGCATATTAAAGTATCCACATGTCAATATCATGTTGCAAATACCAAGGTAATTATTTTTAATTTAGTAAATAGCACTCGCCTGAAACCGGGGCGAAATACCGGTTAAAGTCCAGAAAATCGGCGACCCGCACGAGAATCCACTAGCCCGAATTTATATATATTAAAATATATATTTATAAATATTTATAAAAATTATTAGAGAGGGAATGAGAGAGGAGAGAGAAAGTTGTAGGAAAAAGAGAGAGAATATGGTGTTTTAAAAGGAAATTAGAAATAAATATGGAAGGGGGTAGAGTTGAAATAAGAGGGAAGTAATAAAGGAATAAAGAGGGGGTTTTTTGGAATGAGGGGAAATAGGTGTTATTTAGGGAATGATTGAAAATTTTGAAATGATAGAAAAATAAGAAAGAAAGAAAGGAAAGAAAGAAAGAAAGAAAGAGAAGATGAGGAGGAGGGGGTTCGGTTCCCCCACCGCCGGCCGGCCGGCGCGGCGGCGGCGGCGGCCGCGGCGAGCAGGGCGCGCGCGCGGGTTGGGGGGAGGAGGATGTGGGTGCTTGTTGTTGATGTTGTTGTTGTGGGGTTGTTTTGAAGGTGGTGGGAGATGGTGGTGGTGGTGGTTGTGGTGATTGTGGTGGTGATTTGAGGTGTTGGGGAGGTAGAGGAGGAGGAGGAGTGTTGTTGGGTTGATTAGAATGGAGAATTTGGTGTGGTGATGGAGAATTTGAAGGTGGAGTTGTGGTAATGGAGGTGGGTTTATGGAGAAATTGGAGAAGGAGATGGGGATTTTGAGGTTGTTGGAGGTGGGGAAGTGGAGAGGAGGTGTGGAGGAGGAGATGGCCGGCCCTAGGGATGGCCGGTGGTGACGGTGGATGCGGCGGTGGAAGTGGGTTGCGTGAGTTGGTGTCGTGGAGAAGATGAAGATGAGGTATTTCTTTTGGTTTTTGATTGGAATTTTGTGTTGGAAAAATGAAGGATGAAGTGTTTAATAGGATGAGAGGAATGGGTTGGATTGATGGTATAGGGGTGGTGTAGGGCTGCGGCAGGCCATGGTTGTCGGGCGGCTGCGGGCGGCAACGGCGTGGGTTTAGCCGTTGATTAAGGGGAGAAGAATTAATGATAATAAATGAAAAGGAAAAAAAAAGAAGGAAATTGAAAAAAAATATAAGAAAAAGAAATAAAAATTTTAAAAAATTTTATTATTATCTATTTTATTCGTTAAAATTTTTGGTAGCATAAAGTAGGAGAGTAGAGGAAGAAAAAGCCAGAAAAGAAAATCACCGGTAAAAATATTATTATTTAAATAAGGCGAAAAATTTGACTGTTTCAGAAACATACCGAAAAATTCTCAAAAATAGCAAATATTATTCTAAGATACACGGTGAAATCGTATTTGAGAAATTCGATGTAGTTTTCAAATTAAAAATCTTGGAATCTTCCGGCAATACCGGCCGACACCAGGATCAGTCAAATTTTGATAAATTTTAAAAATCCCAAAAAATGTTTTTAGCTAGAAAATGATATTCTAAGATATACTGTGAAAGCCATTTTGAAAATGCATTCCCATTTGAAAATAAAAATCTAGGAATCAGTCAGCGATACCGACCGACACCGGTTTTGGAGATTTTGCAGAAAAATTTCAGAAAATTCTAGAAAATCATGAAAAATCTAAAATATTAGAAAACAGTCTCTGAAACTGAAAACGGTCCAATCGGACTATCAGAAAGTCAAATCGGGCTCTGGCTGGTATCGGGTTCCTAGTCCGGGTCAGGGGTTACTCTCGGTCTGAGAATCCAGATCCGATACTCAAGAACATAAGTAATAACAACTCAAAAACACATACAGGAAGGAAATTGAGTAATATGGTCGAAAAATTTTGGGACTCGTATCTGGGTACGTATTTCGGGTACGGGGTGCTACACTTTTTCTCCAGGATCCCCTAGCTGCCTAGCAGATGTTTCATGCAACACATGATACTTGATGTCTTGTGTCAAACAAGACCTGATCAAGCTACACGCTATTTCGGTTCATCTTGTCCCAATTTTCTTCAGTAGTAGAATCATATTTTTTCTCCAACTGTAGAGTGTCTTCGAGGTTGATGCCATTAATGCATCTATCACCTCACATCTCCACATACCGAAGTTGTTCTTGTCGTCAAACTTCACCACATCAATCCTCAATGGATGTAGATTCATGGATTTCACCGTAGATGTATTATCTCCAGCGATCTTCTCAACTGATCCTCAAAGCAATGCGAAAGTAAATGGATTAAATCAAACAAACTAGATAAAGATAGGATCTTACCTCAAAGTGAAACCCTTAAAGAGCTTCTGAAGCGATCTACTCCTCTGAGTTGATTCCTCAAGCAATCCAAATGCTGTTTTGAGATCGACACACGATCCCACAAACAGTCCCGACGCTGTTCCGAGATCGACACACAATCTCCGCCAAACAGCAATCAATGCTCTTAGAATCTACACACGATCCCGCATGGACCTGGGATGCTCTGATACCACTTGTTGCGCACGAGGCAACAACCAATAAGGAATCCACTAATAGAGATAGATGCCGTCGGAGAAATATCCACACTACAAGAGCAAAGAAACAAGAGAGAAAAATAAGCCAACACAAATTTAACGAGGTTCGACAATTTATCTACGTCCTCCGGGCAAGGGGGAGAGAGATTTTATTGATTCAACAATCAATTGCAACTTGTTCCTTACTTCAAGAAATTTTCAAGGGAGATTTTCAGTGGGATACAGTTCATGAGGGCTCTAACCCATATTTATAGCCAGAAAGTCCCAGGGATTTAGGAAACTCTTATTGGATTCGATCCCAAAATAGAAAAGGAGTCCAAATCCTGAAAGGAGAACATAACACGTCTGTCAGTCGACCGGCCGGTCGACCGACCCTTATCCTCGGTCGACCGGCCGGGTCGACCGGGGACCAACCGAGAGTTAGCTCATGTCAGTCGGTAGACTGGGCGCAGTCGACCAGGCCATATCTGTGCACATCGTGCACACTGTTCGGCCGACCGGGCACACCGGTCGACCGGGCGGTCGACCGGGGTTTTGTCTTGGCGTACAACAAGTTCCTGTTCTTGCTCCTTTTAACTTTCGATCTCTGCCATATCTTCCTGATGAGTTTAAAAAACTCTTCCGATTCTTTTTATGTCCTCTATCTCCTCTCTCCCTACAGACTCTACAAATTTAGTTCAAGAATCTCCTTGTTACCACATATGGGGTAACTTGAATTTTGAGACATTTTTTTTGTTAGTCAGAAGTATACAAAACTAAAAATCAAAGAAAGAGAAAAGAAAAACGAAAAAGATACATGGTGCTCAAGTAACCCCTCGAAGAGGGGATCAACTTCATGCAGAATTTTCTTGTCTTGTTCAGTTAAGTTTTCATGGTGCTCATTAAGATCAAAAAGAGCGGCAAGAAGTGAGAAGGATGTAGCAAAACAACCCTTCTTCCCATTCTTTCTCAACTTGATCCATGATTTTGAAATTCCCGACCGTTGGCATCTCAGTGGGTCAGCTATCTCCTTATCCTTCCTTATCTTCTTCAAAAATTGCTTGAGTGGAACGTGCTCTAGTTCGTCAGAGTCCATAACCAAATCAGAGGAGCCCTGAGCTAACATAGGAACTCGGCCATAGCAGTAGCACTGGGCTGGGATCGGTAGAAGGTGCCTCAGACATGTTAACTTCCCGTGGAAGAGTAGTAGAATCTCCTTGTGCGCAGGAAGCAGAAGAGAAGGGAAAATTAACAAGGAAGTAATCTTAACTCGACTATGAATCTTCTAAAGCCCATTGAGGCCCAGATTCATTTCCAATTTTTATATCTTTTGTGTCTAAAGAACAGTCTGCACAAGAGCCCACATTTGAAGGCCCAAGAGCCCACATGCAGATCGCACATAAAAGCATTAAAAGTGGATGATGACGATCCAAAAATTTTTGTCCGATCGAAAAGGGAAGCAGCCAACGGCTGGTGCTCGTCGGCAACTGGCGATTGAGATATGTCCGTCGCCATCATCACTCCCTGTGCCGTCAAACTCTCGAGCGGCAGCGGCAGCGACCACCACCACTCCGTGCGTTTTGGCCACCGCAGTTGCAGGCCCAGGAACTTCAATCTCTCAGCCTCCTCCTCCTCTGGATTCGCTACTCGCCGCAAAATCCTTCCTGTGCGACACAGACACAGGTACGCTTTTTTCATTTCAGTTCAGACATAAAGGAGAATTTGGGTCTACTTGGTCCATTGGGATTCGGGCCGTGTCGGAGAATTTGGGATCGCTGCCAGATCCGCTGGCGAGCAGCTCCAACAACCGGTACCATCCTTCTGAGGACATAAAGGAGTCTGTGGGGGACGATTCGCGCCTTCCCGTTGCCGAGACTGCGAGGACATTGGTTGAGGTAACTCAAATTTCTCAGTTTTAGTTGAGCAATGCTATTCACATTTTCATTGAAAATCATTTCTTTTTACAGTCTATGACTACGAAAGCATTAACTCAATGCCAATGAGCGGTGTAACACTAGTTGAGATGTGGATACTTCAATTGAATAAATTTTCCTTCTTGGATATCGGAAAACAAGTTATTCCCATTTTCACTAAAACTTATGTTAATGTCCTTTGAAACATATAAAACATAATACTAGGAAAAGAGTGGAGATCAGTGACAGAGAGGTTGAAGCATAACACAGTTCACATTTTTATTAAACACATAGAAGTATATATGTCTTAGAATAGAAAAGTTTATGAATATAAAAGCAGTAAATCAATGCTGATGACAGTTAGAACACTAGTTGAAATAGGGTAGGATCTATTCCCCAACCTCAAATACTCTAATCTTCTCATTAGCCTGATACTACAATAAATTTACTCTCAAGGGACAGATTAGTGCTACATTGAAATAAATTCCATATGATCCCACTTGTAACCCATTGTTGTGTTCTTAGGAAAGTTTTTGCTTCATATTGGGAGAGACTGAGAAGAAATGAGATTGTGGTTGATTGTTACTTTTGTATTATTTGGTGTTTTTCCGAAAAAGGAAGGAATATGTGCGTTACAGTGCATCACTTTGGTGTGCAAGGGTAACGGTCTCAGATTTTTAATCACGGAATTAACTTTAATCAAATCCATTTACAATAATCAATCCTATAATCTTTATAATCATCTTCGAATTTTTTCAGAAATTTCAACAGCATCTCCTTTATAATATGAAATCTGCCCTGATACAACATATAATATTTTGGCCTACACTAGCTTACCTATGATATTTCAAAACTAAATCTAATAACTCATTAATATCAAGTCAACAACAAATCAATACAACTCGAGAGTACTCGTCTCGGTTCACAATTCCATATAGGGCCTGTTTGGTTAAGGGTGGAAGTGAGGAAGTGAGGAATTGAGGAAGTGGTAATAATTCCCTTTGGAACTTGAGAATTGGTTAGTAAGTTTTCCGGTATTTGGATGTTGTTGGGAAGTGTAGTTTGAAAAACATTTTTTCTTTTTCGGTGTTTGGATGGTAATGTGAAAGTGAAAATGGAAAAGTTGACCACAAAGTTGACTGTAAAATAATATTAAAATAAAAATTAATTAAGAAAAATAAAAAATGGACTGTAATTAGAATGCAAGTGAGATTTACATGATCAAAAAAATTAACTGTTTGTATTACAACTTATTATAAATGAGATTTACATGACCACAAAATTAACTGTAGTACTCTGGAAGTAAGAAATGATTGTGTAAAAGAGAAAAGAGAAAAGAAAATGGGGTTTTCTTCTTTAGATAGATAGGAAAGTGAGCAATTATACTTCCCTATTTCCTTACTTCCGCCCACTTCCTTACAACCAAACAGCCCATAATCAACTCTAATTTCAATCAAGGTGAAACCAGAACTAATGTATATAATCACTTACCTCAAAGAGCGGAGGTCAAAATCAAGTTTATGGTCAACAAATACATCAAATCCACCTTTCAAATCTTATCATGTACTAGTATACGCTCAAATAGATATAGTTTCAAAGTTATACTAATACACAGAAGATAAATATTTCAGAATTAAAACAACTGATCAATAAGTAAGTCTTCCGGCTTTCCGTCAAGACATCCAAGAGCATTACGTAGGATCTGAAAGACATCAATAGTGAATGAGCTCAATAACTCAGTGAGTAAAATTATTCAAAATGAAGTTTGCATTTAATACCATTACAAGTTAAGTATGATGCAGTTGAACAATTTTAAGAATAATCTCAGCTATCTTTCTACTTGTGATGGGTAGTGCAGCTTATTAGGTCACTATTTTTCTATTATTTTATACTTGTTCTTCGCACTCTTGAACACAAGTGTCTTAATTTTTAACAATTTTTGTGTTATACAACACCTAACCTAATTGTCCATCTCTTATATCACTTGGTGATTCACCAATCATATACATATTAGTATATCATTTATATTCAGTTTATAAGACATTCATGTTTTACACATGACTAGCTATCATACACATAAATTCATATAACACTTGTCTATTTTTCATCACCCCATGACTCGTGGTTATGTCTTTAGCTCCTGCACATGTAACATAAAAACAATTATGTATATTTCTACCATTTACATATTGGTATATACTTCACAATCAAAATCACAATCATACCCGGGATACACCGATTAACTAAATACATATCCATACCACTCAGAGTGATATACACATCATATAATTTAATAATATGTGTCACTCTTGATGATACATACATCATATGATTCAATAACATGTATCACTCTTGGTGATACATACATCATATATTTATCACTCAAAAGCAACACAAACACATGAAAATTCATGATTATCACATATAAATTAACAATCTGAATAATTTGCCCCGTCTTCAGTCCCTCCGGTTCTACCCAGTTCTTTTCTCCATAATTTTAAATAATAATAATACTCCCTTTCGATCACATTCGGTTCCACCCGGTCTCTTCTCTGATAATTTTAAATAATAATAATATTCTCCTTGGATCATCTCCAGTTCCACCAGGTCCCTTCCTCTGAAAATTATAAATAATAAACATGTAATATTATCAAATTTACTAACATGAATGAGTATCACAATTTGCAATGATAAACAACAGTAATATTTTGAATCATCAATATGAATGAGTCTCACAATTTGCATTGATAAACAGCATATAATATTTTAAATCACCAACATAAATGAGTATCACAATTTGCAATGATACAACATGCAATATTCTTGAATCACCAACATGATGAGTATCACAATTTGCATGTTTAATATAACACATATGTAACAAATATCATGATTTAAATAGTACAAATATCAAAGATACCATTCTTTCACACAATATACATACATAGAACCAACCTCTTTCTTAACTTACCATTATTAGTAATTCATAGGATTTCAATCACACAATTCACATCATCTTTATCTTACCAACGATAATAGTCTACTAATTAGAGTTTAAATCACACAAATATCAGAATGTTGTTCTAAATTATAAAAGTTTTCTCATTCTTGTAGATAGTTTTCTCAACTGTACATGATATCAGTTAATCATAACTCAGTTCACAGATAATAGCCATCAAATACAATCAATCACTTGTATTCTAATTCATTTCATTGTTTTATCTATATCAGATAATTTACTTATAATCATAGTTAATTTATCTAACACTAATCATCAATAACATCAATCATGCTTGTGCATATATGAACACACAGATATCACTAACCATGTCAAGCGACTAAACCATATCAACCGGTTATTTGTTATTCACTTTCCTAGTAATCAAGAAATCACAAATAGCATTTGTTATTCATTTTCTCAATTATCAGATAGATTTCTGAGATTCTTATAGTATTCATACTCAATCACATGCTCAGTGCATAAATTAAAATTTTCAATATCGGTATCATAATCATCACCGCCATTTGATTAGAGTAATATAGTTAATCTAACTACCATTTCATACTATTAACACCTCTTGATTAAAGTTCACAATTTCTCATTTATATTACTAGTTATTATGACCTAGTTCTCATACGTGATTTTAGGATAAATTCTTAATCTTACTGATTGTTTAATTCATGAGAATTAATTAATCAACTATAAGGATACTCGAAAGTCTCTGATGTACTGAGTAGTTATAAACATGATAGTTGTTCACTACTGTCGTTATGGTTATCTTGATACGGTTTGGCTCCACATCAAGGATGGATTCTCCGACCATTATACATCATTATTTACTTAAGTTTCCGCTCACAGATTACACCGCTAATTAATACTTAACCCTATGTCAAGTGAGAATTCCTATCCATTTATAAATTTCTCAGGTTTCTTTCTCCACTTAAAAGAACATAGAATGAACACTATAAGTAGGGTCTTAATTCCATGGAGTTCTACCAGGGTGATAATAGAAACCATCTTGTAATCCGGTCAAGTTAATTTTGACGGCGGACATAATAGCACCAAGTATTCATAACTCTGGGTGTAATCACTAGATTCACATGAAACACTTCAGCCTGGTGAGTAAAAGTCCTATCAAGATTTTACTGTTAATTACTTTAGGCCGATTACCACTTCGGGATTATTACATTAATAAGTACACTAGTCAGTGACTACCGGTTCCACTGATCAATAACAATGCAATTAACTATTTAAGTAGTTGGTTCAGTGGCAGCTCATATACTCAATTCCAATCTCTGAATACCCCCTTACCTATTCCAGGTTAAGTGACATCTGCTTTCATCAAATACAAGTAGATGATAACAATCGGAAATTTATACTTAACAGTTTCTATCACAACCCAGTTCTTGATTATCTGATTCTTTATCCAAAGAATATCCGTTATAAGCATATCTCGCTCCACTGTTATAGCCTACTTACTGGGTATATCTGATGTTAACCACCCATTACCCAATCACACATCACAGTTACTAGCTTGTACCATAATATTAATTGTAAAATAATAATCAACAATTTCTATCAGTCACAATCATAATACTATTTAATTGAAACTTCTAAACAATTGGGAAGACTCCACTCACAATTGCCTGGTTCATCGGTCTGTCGACCACTCGACACCGCATAGCAACATCGTGAATGCGTAGCTCTCATCTCATGAATGCAATTACTTTAGAATCATGTGAATCCGAATCCAGATAGTCGAGATATTACTCGAATACCCAAGAGATACAAAACGGGGTTAGATACGAAATAATTGAAATATTCAGGGGCTATTTGTAATTTTTCAGGACCCTGAAATAATTATTTAACTATTCAAGGACTTAAATGAAATTTACATAATAAATTGGATCGGGTTCATAACGGGCTCAGGTCGGGTTGAATCCAAAAACCAAAACCCCATTATAACAGCTTCGGGTTGGGGTGAATCCAAACCCAAAACCCCATTAACTCTCTCCTCTTTCTAGCATTTGTTGCTGCTCCTACGCTCCGCCCGGCCCCGTGGCCGCTGCCTCGCGGCTACATCCCACGCGTCGCCCGGCCTCGTGGCAGCTGCTCGCGGCCACCTCCCCACGCCGCCGCACCCCGCCGCTGCCTTTGGCCGCCGACCATATAAGAAAGAGAAAGAGAGAGGAAGAAAAAGAGAGACTATAGATGAGGGAGAGTGAGGATGGGAGGGAGTTCCTGATGGGAATCAGATAGCTCAGATTTACTATTATTTATTTAGATAGATTTAGATTTAGATTTAGATTTGATGAAGATTTGATTTGATTTTAACATGATTTAGATTTTTATTTAATTTAGATTTGGATAAATTTTGTTAAGATTTACGAGTTATTTAAATCTAGACTTTGGTTAAATTTGATCCTATCAATAATTGCATGTGTGGTGCATGTTTTGTAGGCTATATATAAAGCCATGTAGTGGATTTTGAGAATAAATGATTATTTGCTTAAAAATTGTTTCCTTATGAAAATTTTGTATTGTTTGAATTACTCTCATGGATTAATTGAACCAGGCGGTGAAGCCGAGACCCGGGTTGCGATCCGTGGTCATACCCAACCCCCAAAATTCCTGTTCTTCCCCAATTCTATAAAATTCCACCACAAAATCCTAATTCCACTACCCGTCCCACATCATTTTGTATCAGAGCAGAATTTTTGGAAAAAATTGTTCATCATCTCTACTCAGAGCTCTAGATCCATACCTTCACCACCACCATAATGCTCCATTACCTCCACCTCATCATTGCCGTCCATCACTGTCGCTGCCTTCATCCCATGCCGTCTAGTCTCCACCAAGTTCTTGTTGTTGTCCTGAGATCTCCACACCACCATGCCAATGAAGACTGTCTCGTCCTTCTCTGATCTTCTCCGCCCTTTCCCTTCATCTTCATGTTCTCAAAAAAAAATTTTGCCGTTCTTCATCTTACCTTATTACTTACCATTGTATTCACGGAGATGAATATTTTCAAGTTGGGAAGAGTGATGGGAATCAGATGGCTTTAGATTACTATTATTAATTTAGATTTAGAATTTATATTGGATTTAGATTTGAAGAAGATTTGATTTGATTGACATGATTTAAATTTTTATTTTATTTTCTTTAGATTGGATAAATTTTGTTAAGATTTACAAGTTGTTTAAATCTAGATTTGATTAAATTGATCCTATCAATAATTGCACGTGTGATGCATGTTTTATAGGCTATATATAGCCATGTAGTGAATTTTGAGAATAATGATTATTTACTTAAAAATTGTTTTCCTATGAAATTTTGTATTTTTGAATTAATCTCATGGATTAATTCGAACTAGGCGGCGAAGCCGAGGGCCCGGGTTGTGATCTGTGGTCATGCCCAACCCCAAATTCCCTGTTCTTCCTTAATTCTACAAAAATTCCACCACAAATTCTAAATCAACCACCCGTCCCACATAAGTTCCCCTCCCTCCTCCGTCGTCCCTAGGGCCTGCTGCCTCGCCGCGAGAAAGAGAGAGCGAGAGATAAAGAGAGACAGAGTGGGGGGAGAGAGAGGAGAGGGTGTGTGAGAGAGGGATAGAGATGTGAAATCTCATCCCCTCTCCTCTTCATTTAAATTCCAACCACCTTTCTATCCCCATACTCAATAATAGCACCACATCTCTCAATTATTTATTTTATATTATGTTTTTCTTCATTTCTATACCTAAACGAATATATATGTATATAGATAATTAGACATATAACTCAAACTGGTATATATACCAATATTTCATTAAATAAATACATCACATATTTTCAGTACTCTGCTACTCAAAACAATTTATAAATAATTTTAAAAGAATACCCGGTAATATATAGATTACCGATTCTCATTATCAGTATAATCCAAAAATCAGAAATATAAAGAATAAACCAAGATTTTAAAAGATTTGAATGTTACACATACACTTATATCAATGTACAATCTCACACACACACACACACATATAGATATCAGTATTTCTCATACCATTAGATTCTATATAATTTATCAAATTTCATTCCACTCAAATTTCTCCAAATGAATTACCGAAATTCATTTCACACAGAAACAATTAATTTAATAATCATAAGAATTTTTGAAA